>JAIFTH010000165.1:0-49428 GCA_019968535.1 Fragariocoptes setiger | reverse complement strand
TCGTCATCATCGTCATCCTTCACCTCACCCTCTTCAAGCTCCTCATCGTCGTCTTCGACAACGACCGGTGCCTTAGTCGGTTTCTCTTTATTATCAGATGAGTCCACCTCCATAATTAGCTGAGTCTTGTTTGGTCATTCATACACAAAAGCAGATTGGCGCCGATTGGTCAACAAACAACTCGTGATTTGTTTCATGAATCATTAGTAAATATCAAAACCCGAATCATTTTTGTTTTGCAATTTATGCGTACTTTGGTTCTGATTATTTCTTATCATTATAGTTGCCTGAGACAAAAACCAATCTGAGCTGCAGGTTTTCGTGGCAGACACACACACACACACACGCAACAGTACACAAAGCGTCACTATCGTGTCTCGCGTCACTCTACATCGACGAGCGCAATTTTCGAGCACACGATTAATGTTGACGAGCGCCCTCTCTCGGATTACTGATCAACTACCTTGATTCCTTGATGAGATTATTCGGTGATAAAAATCGTTCGGTGTCTATTCTTTCCATGATCACCACTATCTATAAATTTCATAATTTGAGAAGTCCACTCACAAGATTTATAGTTTCAGCACTGCAATGTAGAAATAAATTAACTCATAGTTCATATAGATCCCCAAAATATGTTTATTATCTTTCTAGACATTGCACGCTCGTTCGGACAGCGCTGGACAGATTGCATATGAAATATACTCTGGTGTTTGCGGTCTTGGCATGGCCTTTTGACGCGTATCTGCGCGGTCAAATGTGGCAGGGGGCCGATAGGTATGGGGCCCGGCGTGTCATTGATATGTCCTATCCATTCATTCATGGCGGTGCTCGTTTTGTGCGGTGACGCTTCCAATCGGTAGTCCTAGGTGGTCTTGTCTTTTTCAAGACAAGACATTCGCGATGGGGCTTATCATAGCTTCATTGTATTTTAATTTAAGGCTGGAATTGGGACGAAAAACCAATAACGAAACTTTGGAACCGCAAAGCGAAGTAAAATTAAAATAGAGTAAAAAGGTTTATACAAAAAAACAAGAATGGGCAATAAAATTATTGAGCAAAAATATGTAATCCTGCAAAGACAGGGCTATCGCATAAACGCATTCAAAAAAGAGCGCGTGAAAACAGCGTTTGAAACGCTGTGTTTGTGTTTTTTACACAAACACAGCCGTGCGCTTGTGTCCCGACCAGAGTGCCATCCCCTACTACTTATGGATATCACGTGTATTGTCTCGTTGAATGCCTTGCGAACTGGGGAAGAGAACACGCATAGCATTGCCCTGTATAGCAGCGCACCGTGCGAGTTGTGTTGGTCGAGTCGTTGGCTGGCTGTGATGCAGCCGCTACCGACGCTGTGCTGCTGCTGCCGCCGCCTCATATACAGTGGACGCATCGCTGACAACAATTCTTCAATCGAGATTTTTTATTATCATACTATTGCTATTGGTATCATATCGTATCGCTTTATTCATCACACACACAAGACATCAGACATCATCATCTTCAAGGGGACATTCACGAGGAAAATGGAGAAACGCATAGAGCTTGAAAAGCGGGGCAAAAGTCCCAAAGAAATCACCGAGCTCAACTTGGACAATTCACGTAGTCCTCAAATAAGTGGCCTAACAGAAGAATTTGTAAATCTTGAGAATTTGAGCATGATCAATGTTGGCCTCGTCACGTTAAAAGGATTCCCCAAGTTGCCAAAGCTTAAAAAGTTGGAGCTAAGTGATAATCGTATCGCTAGTGGGCTCAATTTACTACACGGAAGCCCCGAGTTACAGCATCTCAACTTGAGCGGTAACAGAATTAAGGATTTCGAGTCGTTAGAGCCACTGAAAGAATTCCAAAATTTGCATAGTTTAGACTTGTTCAACTGCGAGGTCACACAGCTCGAAAACTACAGGGAAAATGTATTCAAACTTATACCCAACCTACACTCCCTCGATGGATATGACCGAAATGAAAAAGAAGTTGAGGAGGAAGAATCCGACGAGAATAGCGAGGACAGTTCAGAAGAAGAGAATCACATCAAACGAGATGATGGTCAAGCAGACAGTGACGACAGTGAAGAAGGAGACGACGATGATGACGGCGGTGATGTTGATGATGATTACGATGAAGACGATGATGATGATGACGTTTACGATGACGGTGACGTTGATGACGAAGGCGATGAAGAAGACGATGAAGACGCGAATCCCGATCTCAAGTACCTTGAAAAGGACAATATAGATGAAAGTGATGGGTCAGATTTTGCACCAGAAGACGACGACGATGATGACGATATTGACATTGACCCAGAGGACGAGGACGAAGATGTTGAACTGGATACTGAAAAACGAGGTCAAAAACGCAAACATGAAGATGAGGAAGAGGCCGAAGAGGCAGGCGACAGTTGATCATATCGCAATGGAATCACCGCATCATCACACCAAGCCACCATCATCATCACACCACCTATAGAGACATCTCGCATCACTTCGTAACGCACTACGACTTTGTAACGTTTAGATGGATAGTGCTTCGAAATTAAATCTGCTACAAAGCTCGAGAAAAGGACGAGTGTCTTGCTTTTAATTAACGATACGTCGCGTGTGTATGTGTGTGTCTGTTTTGTTGTTTGATAACAGCTTTATTGTCTACAATTTAAAACGAAAACATTGTGGCGACTCATGGTTTCATTCAATTATAAGATGCATCTTTATCTTTACAAATTCTAATTTTCGTCTATTGAGCTCTTATTATCTGGGGCAATGGTTGCCTCACCATGAGGAAATATCAAAGGCTTAACATGTAAGTTATAACTATCGAGAATCAATATAGGAATCTTTTCCTTCGAGATGTAATAAGCAATCTGAGCGTACTCTTTTGATTCGTTCGGGTAGCATGCAACGGCAGCAGATCCGAATCCAACGCCACCGATCAGGAGTTTTTTGAATATACCTCGTCGTCGGGCCAGAGTTAGTCCAATAAGACCTCCAGTTGCAATAGCAAACGAATTAAGTATAGTGCTTTGTTTCGAAGCCAACATTTCCAACGATGTTTGCGTGTGAGCAATGCCGGTTGACAAAAATTGTGACACACGATCGTAGGCTGAAATTAGAGGTGAAACGTAAGGGTATGCCAGGTGGCGTGCACATTTGATTCGAAGTTCCAATTCGGATGGCTTATCCTCGATAAATTCATCCTTCGGTGGATAAGGATTACCGTAGATGGGTAGCTGATTGACTGTGACAAGATTTTTCGAGTCATTTGATTGGCAACAAGGTTTTTTGTCTGGCTTGCTTGATTCGGCGTTCGTCATGGCTGTCAATGAAAATCAATGATCAAAATATTTAGAAATATAAAGAAACTCGATTAGGTTGAAGGGCATTCGCGTGTCCACATTTGAAAATTGCAATAATGATCGTATAATACGACGTCGTCGGTTGGTGATGGCACGAGCTAGGAGTTGAGCTTCACTTGCGCCCTCTATCAGCCATTAGTGAAACTGAATATCCAGAGAAACAGAAAAGTTCGCAGCAACGGCATTCGCGCGCGCTTTTCTCAGCGAACAATTCTCCCGCAATTCATCCGTTACATTATTGACGAGATTAAAAAATGCAATCAATATCGATTAAATAAACACGATAATGCTGATACCGATTAATCGAAGCTCTATTTATTGTTTTATTTTCATCAATAACTAACTGAGAATGGTAAAAACTAGGCCTAAATATTTCATACAATCGATAATTATTATTATACGTTTTTGTTTGAGTGTGTAAAATTGTCGTCAGTCAAGCTGCTTTGTATTGTTCCATATTCAATAAGTGTGTGATTGTGTGTATGTGGTGATATACAAGCTAATTTGAAAATCGATACATGAAATATAAATGATTGAAACAATTGATTTGGATGGATCTTTCAACAATGTTTTAACAACAATAATATCACAGTACGTGGTACACGTAGCGGTTTACATCTTGAGAGAAGCAAGATTTGTTTTGGCTAATCGTCAATAACTAGATCGCTAGCTTGCTGGCTCTAGACGGTGTTCTGCACATTAGATAGATATCAGTTAAATGGAACCAAGACCGCCATCGATTGCACCAGTGGCTACTTTGTCTAATACACTATTGACAAAATCACTTGACTTGCCAGCTACCTTGAAAGTGCATTTGCTCGCTAAATCTTCAATCATTGAATGGACATTTTTGGTTGTAACGTGCGACGAATATCCTCCTCCTACTTGGTTCTTTTTGGAGTTGTTATCTAACATCATCTGATGATGATGCGCAGTGGTCGTCTGGTTTGATGATGCTTGATGAGTTCGTATTGGTTGAGTTTGTTGCTTACTTGAGGCTAACATTTCGATAGAGTCTCTAAGTTTCGTGCGGATTGCGCCAATCACATTGACTAGATGGCCGTGTTCGCGTTGCAGACCGAACAATTTGATTTTGTTCGCCTCGTGTTGGGCCTTTTTCTTGAGTCGGCACGCTCGTGATGCCAGTTTATTTTTTTCCTTGCGTGTTTTGTTGCGCACATTCAACGGAACATCGGTAACAGGTGCCAATTCGTTGATTATTTTGCTCAACTTCTTCAACTCCAACCCGATCATCAGTAATTTGCGCGGATTGGGCGTCAGATCGTTGCCGTCACCGCGTCGCGCCTTGCCAGAATGTTTGACCCCTTCAATCTGGCAATCATTGCTGAACACAGGATCACTGGCCTCTGGTAGCACGTGCGGATCTTGAGTTTCGCTAACAGCTGATATTCGCATGGCCTATTTTACACAAATGTTATGACACATTATGATGCGAGAATAACGTAAAGGTTAAATATTTTCAGCGTAAAATCTACTTCAAAAATTCGATTGTGACGCCTGTTGATGTACTTACGGACTTGGGCCCCTTAGATTGGACGTTGTATTGCCAAAAGTAACGCTTTTGTCCGTTGCGTCGCGAACGCCGGCCCATATTGAGCGTCCATTTGTTGTCGACGTCGTCCGAGACGGCCGCACCAATCAAATCATTCATTGTATAATCGCCGTAGAACGATTCGTCGTCCGACGACATGTCGTCGTCATCGTCGTCATCAGAATTTTGACAATTCGACAATTGATCATCTTGCTCGAGCATGTCTATGTCGATTTGACTAGAAAATCCTTCATCCATACTGCAATCGGAGCTTTGCCTGAAACGGTTTATATGATGATTGCTGCAATGATTTCCGCTGCTATTATGCTTGATCGATAATGACTGACGTGAACTTGTCGATGAGCCTGACGTCGATAGACTAGTAGTTGCACTCAATACACTGGTCAACCCGTCGTTGCTGCTGGATGTAGTAGAAGACTCTGAGGGCGACGCTGGCTGTGTGAATTGATTGGCCGACGCTGCCATTATGACATCAGCAAACGGGGTACTGTTGCGAGCGCTGGTCATTTTGTTAGTTGACACTAGCGGCGAACTTTTTACACTCGATAACATAGGATCGGCTGTTGATAATCTGCTGTGGCAGTTGAAATTATCCATAATCGATTGCTGTTTCATGATCGACGATTGATAGACCGTCGATGTTGAGGTTGCCGCCGACTGAGGCACCGATTCTTGTCCCGTGACTAACTTTGGATCAGCTGCTTTTTGGTATGCCGATGTATGATGGTTCTGGCTTGATAGTAAGCTGGTCATAATCGATGTGGATGATGTTGGTGACTGACTATCAGCATGTTGCCGACTGCCTTGTTTTGATTTTGACACCAACAAAGAGTTCAGCACAGTTTTTGTCGTGGTAGTCGATTGTTGTTTGATTTTTAACAAACCTTGATTGTCGAGCGAACCTTGATTGTTGTCTGTTAGGGTTGACTTGCCCGGTTGTCTAGCTAATCGATCACTGGATGAGTTAAAGATGACCGAATGATCATCCTTCAAGGCTGATATCAAATGAGGACTCGAAGATGTTGATACGGGAGATTGTGCTACGTCATCGGCCGCTGTCTTAGCACTGCCACTTAGATTGTTGGGATTTGTATTGAGATTAGAACCACTGGACAATACAGGGCGAGTCATTAAGGGCCTATTGCTCAACCGATAACTGCTGGACGGACACAGTAGTAACGGTTTCGATGTCAACGACGACACCAATGCCGAATTGGAGCTAGCCAATGCGGACAGTGTCTGTTTTGTTGTTGCTGGTTGTTTGTTTGTGCAAAATAATGAAGTTAAATAATCAATATTCTCTTTGAGTTTAATGTCATCGTTGTCACGCGACGCGGTCGATGTCATTCTTTGTTGTTGGCCCGATTGATTAGTTGATACAATCGATGGTGTTGTGGACGATATGAGGGGCGCATTGTTGTTGCTCGAAGGCGACGTCGACGACGACACAGGTGATGTGGCCCGTGGAGAAACGGTCGGATCTTGATACAAACTGGACGATATGCATGAATCATGTAGTGGCTGTTGTCTACATCCGTTGTGGTGACCACTGGTGGTCAGGATGTTAAAATTTGGCGATTGAGTGGAACTGGCTCGAAACGTGGTGCCAACGGACGTTGATGAGATAAATGGCTTGAGTAATGCTTGAGTGGTGTCGCCACAATAAATGTGATCATTGAGCCGCCTGATACAACACAAATGTTGATTATGCTGATGATGCAATTGCAACAATTGTTGATGCGGTTGCTGATGACGATGATGATTCTGATGGTGATGATGATGATGATTGTGCTGGTGGCGGTTGTTGAGATGATGTGCCTGCTGTGGGTGATGGTGGTGATGATGATGATGGTGATGATGGTGATGACTAACTGTGTTGCTAGTGGACGATGTGATCTTGTGAAATGCATCGGATGAATGTTGATCGTCCCAGAGATCACAATCGTCGGTGTGATTCAAATTAAGCTGCGCCAGTGTGGGTCCTGATTTGAGATCTTCTGAATCGACGACTTGGAACACACTGTTGAGTTTGAACTTGAGCGCTCCCTTGTAGGAGCGAGTGGCAGCGCCCATCTGACTGTTAAAGCCGGCACAGGTCCAAAACATTGCATCATCTGTGTCTTTGGTGGTGATTGAATCATCAAGAGAATCGTCATCATCGTTGTCAATGTCGTTGTCGTCGTCATTGCTATTGTTGGCAAATCCAAGTATAATGTCGTCGTCGTCATCGTCGTAGTCGTCTTTGTCGGCGTTTGTGGGCGAATGCGTTGACACCGGATAAATCATATCGAAATCATCACCGAACAAGGATATGTGATCGTGATGCTGATTCTCACTGTGATAACAATCTGGCGACGGTGATGGCGATATTGTTGACACTTTAGGCGGTGGTTGTTCGCAATTGGATGCAGTCATATTATTAGCATTTTCGGCATTGGCAGGGGTAGCATTAGTTGTAGAAGCAATGACACCTGCAGCATTGCAAGCATTGTCATAGGATTGAGCCACCGAACGACTGATGCTACTAGTGCTATTGTTTGTATAGCTTTCAATTGTCGATTGCAATCGAGTGGGATGCATATTGTTGTCAGATCGTGTCACGTCAATCGTGTCAACATCGAGCCTATTGCTGTTGACGGTTGACATCGACTCGTGCACAAGTGAATTCATTCCTCATCTAGCACTCGATTAGAGTGGTGATAACAATGTTAATAATAATAACAATAATAGTAATAGTAATAATGATAACATTAATAGCAACAATATCAACAACAACAACAATGACAATGACAGTGACGGAGTTGCTTTTCGCTGTCGTTATCGTTGTCGATGTTTGTCTGTCTTTAGTTCTGTGCTATTGTTGCTGCTCATATGTCGCAATACTTGAACTTGATATTGTGGTCATTAGTAGTTTATCAACCATCAGTATCGGCATGACCCAATACGTGCCAATACGAGCAACAACAACGACAAGCAACAAATCCAACTGGACGCTGTCAATTATCTGGAATTTATGCTATCTTATCTCGCCACGATCGTCACACCAACAATCAATGTCCGGTTACATTGAACTTGCACTTGTGGTATCATTGAAGTGTCATCTATTTGCCTGCCTGCCTGCTTGTCTGTCTGTCTGTGTCTAGATAGATATATAAATTTTCACGCCAAAGTGTGGTATTTATAGTTGCTCACTTGCTGTGACTTGCTGAGCGCGTACTCTACAATCCTAATGTGTAGGAACGCTCCCTGAATGAATGAATGAATGTATCAGTGGATCGACTCGGTGCCCGCGCGCCGCAATGAATCGTTGTTGTTATTTTTATTGTTCCAATTGGCCACGACGTTGGGCCGTGCTGCGTGCGTGTGATTGAGATAACAGTCGCTTGGTTGATTGAGTATTGTTGTTATTGATTGATATTACCTCCAACTTGTATTACTTATAACTTCTAACTTGTGGTTGCTGTGAGTGATGTCAATGATATTATCGTCGGTGGTGGTTGTAGTTTGACAAGCCTCTTGTGGTTTCTAACTTGTTTTATTTAACTAGATCAATAGAAATAAAACGTGTTGTTGTTAGAATTACTTGAATTGACTTGATTCAGAATGAGTTGACATCTAAAATTTTTAGTTCGTTTCGATTAGAATTCAAAATTAATAATTGGTTAAACGTCGAAGTGTGTGATTTAATGTCGATTAATATGTTATGTGTTGTTGTCAATGATAATTGTCATGTGATGCCTAATAATAAATGATGAACTATAATTGTGATTGCTATTTTTACGTTCCATGTGAGTTGAGATTTTCATCATCCTATTCATTATCAGCATCATTATAGTCAGCTGTATGTTGTTGTTGTTAGCAGAAGTTCATCATAATATTAGTTGATATCGATGATTAGTGATAAAAAAGCGAACAAATGAACGGCAGGCGATGAAATTGACGATAAGATAAGATGCTGGCAAATCAATCGTGTCGTGAGCTGTCAATAGCCAGTCAAAACAATCGATCAATTGTATTGCATCGATTCTTACGAATGCAATATTGACAATGAGCACGTTATTGTTGATCGTTGATCCTTGACAATATGTTTTTATCAACGTGCTTTCTTTTAATCTCCTAGCTAGCTTCTACTATATTGTTGTTCCTTAATCTTCTGGACTTAATGTCACTTGACTGATATCTTGCCACTTGTAGCTATCGATGATTATACTTTCTTTGAAGTACTTTAGAGCACCTGTAAATACCTGTGAGTCTTTTGTGAACAGTGTCAAGCGGTTGTCGCTTTGTTCATTCGTTACATAGTTAGTTACAACGACCTTAATGCTGTTGTCGCTGATGTCAATTATTATTAAACTGACACTGGCACCTGTGACAACGACAACTGTTTGTCACACTTAATGAGAACTGTGACTGAAGAGAGCACTAACAAATCTTCGACCGTCAAATGCTGTTGCGCTTCTACTAATTCCTGGCCTAACTTTGCAAACTTGGCTCCTCTCTCTCTCTCTTTCTTTTTTCTTCTCTTGCTCTCTTTATTCGTTCTTTGTGTGCTTGTTCGAAAGGCTTGCTTAACTAAGCTCGGTAAGCTGACTTTGACTTAGCTCAGCTTGACTTGACTTTGCTGTTAGCTTGACTTGACTTTGCTGTTAGCTTGACTTGACTCTGCTAGGCTTGGCGCCTACAACAGTACAACAGTCGGTAGCAGTACCAGAGTAATGTTAGAGCAACAACATAAATATGACGACGACGACGACACCGAGGATCTATTTATTCTATGTTCTCGTCGTCGTCAGTTCGTCGTAATGTTTACATCGATCCCGTGGCAAGCTTCACACACATGATGTTGTTGCTGTTGTTGTTGTTACCGTCGTCCTGCTGTCGTTGTTAATACTTGCTTTGCTAACATTGTAATGTCGACGATGCTGATTCAATCGCCGCCAACGTTGTCATGAGCTGGGAGTTCTCTATGGCTACATTGCGTTAGCTTAGGTTGCTTGCATTATGCTTGCCGCTACTTGCTTGCATGCATGCACTCGCTAGCAAGCCAGCCATTCAGCTAGATGGCTTGCCAGGCTTTTTTTCCAGGATACATACTCATATGCTTGCTTGCTGGCTGTCTCGCTTTTAGTGTGCATTCAATGCAAAGATATCTGGCTGGCTCGAAAGCTTGCCTGCCAGTGAGCTGTCAATATTGTTGTCAGTATAGCAGTCAAACAGCCAAGCAGGCAGCCAGGAATTCAGCCAGCTAGCCAGCGAGTCAGCCAGCCTAACGCTCAGCCATACAACAGCCAACCTAACCTAGAGAGAAAAGCCCAGTCAGCCTAAAGAGAGCCAAACTAACTAGCAAGCAAGAGCAAAGGCTAACCAATCATCAGGCCTTGGCCCAGCACAGCAACTTTGGAAGACTTGTTAAAACTCTGCTCTGGCCCGATTATTGGCAAGAACCGCGGATGCTGCAAGTGAGCAACTGAGCATCGAGCTAGCTGCCACTTGCTGCTGCTGCCGCTGTCACTGTTGTTGTTGTTGCTATTGCTATTGAGATTGCCGGTGACAGTGCAAAGTGCACATAAAGTGTTCTGTTCATAGCTATGTTGTTAACTTTCAGCATGCACTTGTATTATTGCATGCCATTTGCAGTAATCTCAATGCGCAGCCACAGCATTATGTGTGCTGCTGTCCTGCAGGCACATCCGCTCCTAACTTTAACTGCTAAACCGAACCGTGTTAAGCCTATCTAGCCTAACGAATACTGAATATATCTTAACTGCAGTTATAGGATTATATAGCAAGCAATGAAGCCGCCCTCGAACTAACAAACTGACCTCCATTCGACTCGATCACACCACCATCTGACGCGGCGAGCTCGCGAGGCTCAACTCATTCCGAGACCGAGCTCAAAGTTAAACTGTTCACACTGACTCAACTTGACTTATTCAATACACACAGACACAGTAACATGTTAACAAAAACAACTATACAGCCACTGTTAAGGGCAACTTAAAGTTGCTTTGCTCAGTTAGTGCCGATCAGATCAGATCAATTCGGTTCAGTTTAGTTTACTTTGGTTTGGTTTTATTTGATTCACAGAGACACTGAGCAGCAAACAGCTTGAGCCCGCGTCATGATTTGTGTAAGATGAGGGACAAAATAACGAACAGGTTTCTCACAGACGCACGCACCAACAGAGATAAATAGATTGAGACGACACACGGACATTCTCAGGTTGTGCGACCAATTTTGTTGCTGTTTTGATTCCTACTTTGGGCACATAGCCAACAACTTGAGTCTGATTGAGTTGGAGCTCAAGCTCGACTAACAGCACGAGAGCTTGCCACAAAAGCTCAAGTTGGTCATACACAAAACAAAATGACAACCACCACAAACTGTGCTACAAGTTTGCATGTAATAGTAGTAATGATAATGATTAATAATTTGAGCTATTGCATGCAACGGCTACAACTTGTTGCCGCTATATGTGCGTACCTGTGAGTGTTACAACTTGAATTGACTCAAACCCAATCATGCTTTTGTTAGACTGACAGCCATTAGTGTGGCTGCTGCTGCTGCTGTCACAATCACAACAGCGGCTGCAGAAGTATTTTTCACCACGTATATATCATTATTGCTATTACTATTGTTATTATTATACACTACATGCATTCTCTTCTAGTTGTGGATTTGTTGAAGAAAAAATTGCATTCTCGAGCACATTCTTGATGAAATCTCACTAGCTTGAGCTTTATCCCAAGCCCGAACCGAATTGAAACTCAAGCTCATGTTAAAGCTCAGGACAATTTAAAGTTTCATTAGTTATAGACCAATAGAGAGTTTTCAAATATTTACATTCTGTCTGTTTGAGAGAATGCTCTGCAAAAAATATTATTTTTCATCATTTTTTACCTGCTTTTACAAAGACATGGATACAGTGATTGTTTTCTCCACCCTCTTTCTCTCCCCTTCCTCTAGGTACACCATACTTGAGCACGTGGACGATCTTACTTCAGCATTAACGACTTTGTGTCGTTGTCTACATCGAGTGTGTATGTACAGTTGTAACACTTTTGGCCCACTCTTTCTAACCCTTTGCTTGCTGGTTGGCTCGTATGATTATAACATAATCATATGTTACTCTCTCACCTTACTATCTATAGTTATTAGCTATTCAATATAGTTCTTTTGGAAGCGAATGAATGAGTGAATAGACAAACATTGAATTGTGTTGACCCATGCTGCACAAATTTCTAGCAGTAAGTTTGAGTGCAAGAACACTCTCACACTGTATCTGGGTAAAGGTTGGTATAATAGTTAGCTTGCAGCAATAGATTATGAGCTTGCATAGTAGAATGTGTACATTCAAAAAGAAGAAAAAGAAGACGAAAAAATGTGCTTTGAACAAAGAGATGATGATATAAAATATGAGATATAATAGACAGACAGACAAAGAGAGAGAGAGAGAGAAGAAACTGGTTTTCTTACTTTCTAACTTACTCTCTGGTTATAGTACTTGGTGATATAATTCACATCCCTATTTGTTACTCACCAGTGCTGCGCGCTATTCAACTCCTAAGCAAGAGAATGTACGGACAATTTTGGAAACTGGCCAATGTAACAATTCATTGCTGGTCAGCAACCAATGCTTGGGCAAAGCAAGAGAGTGAGCAAGCATTGGTCAGTGGTCAGTGGCTATCAACTCATTCACTCAAGCAAAGGACTTGAGCGAAGGACCTAGCCAGAGAAGAGCTGTGATAATTCAACTGAACCGAGTTCAATCCAATTGCTCAGTTGGAATTGAATCAAGCTGAGCCAGTTTCGCTTTTGTTCGTCGACGATGACTTTCTGCTTGCTCACCTGGAAGGTTAGCTAAGCTAAGCAAGCCAGTCAACCAGGTAAGCAAGCAGTTAGGTTGGTCGTCAAGCAAGCTGGATGGCCAGGTAAAACGGTCATTGCCTTCACAAGCAGCCCGAGCAATTCGTCTACACAAAACCTTGTGTGTACTAGGCAGGACCCACAATCTAGGTTGCTTGCTGGCTGACTGACTGGCTGGCTTTCTCGCCAGCTTAGTGGCTTAGTAAGCCAATGAACGGCACTGGCCAGCACGATTTGTTTTCTAGTTGTAGTATATTTTCGCCTGTTAACTTTTCTAACGCAACAGATCAACTCATCCAACAAGAGAGTTCATAGCGCGTGTATTGAACTCAAAAAGCACACTTGATGGCACTCAATTCTCCTCTGAGTTGATTTGTACTGTTGTTCCACAAAACTCAATGCACTTTTACAATGCTAGTGAAAATAGAACTTGCCGTTGCTCTTGTTACGAAGCCTAAGCAAATTTTTGTTGTTACTTTTAAACCAAGGAAAATATTTTACGTCTACAGATTGAGATTTCTATGTTAAACATCAAACACTGACACAGGCTAAGTTGTTACACCGTTCGTCCTAAGTCAAACCTTCTAAGACATCTCATATCTCTCCTCTATAATCCTATAATATAAATTGTCATACTAGTTCTTGTGCGAAGTCTACATCTACCGGTCGCTCGGAGAAACAACTTTCACAACAATTGGAATTGTTTGCGACTGATTGGACACGAGCCACAACTTGTATCTAATTTCGAGTGCACTCTGCTGCTCAGTGCATAAATTTTCTATCATATTAGCTGGGCTCTCAATAATCTTAATTGTAATAAGGTAACGTCAATAATGAGAAAGTAACAAATTTTAATAGCCTTACGCTCAATTGCATTGCATGTATGTCGAGCGCGAAAGTAGGTTCAATGTAGATTAGTACCGAGACCGACTGATACTAGTAAACGATACGTATAACTAAGCACAATAATGTTTGCTCAGATATCGAGCTCGCTCTCAATACAAATATATTTTCGTCGTCTTCAATTGAACAAACTCAACCTTAAATGTTCAATATACATTTGTGTTGAGTGAGACATACATGGTGTTCCTTTAAATCTTAAAATTCTTCAGCCTAATCAAGCCTTTCAAGCTAAAACTACCCGAGCTCGAACCTGTTGCTTGAGCTTGGTAAAGTCAAAAGATGAGACAGACACGGAATTAGCATTACATTGTCGTTCCATATGAACTGCTATTCATTGGAAGGGCTACAGGAACAGTACGCTAAATGTACTCGTATTTGGCTCAATTACATGTCAATACAAATACGAAAGCTAGCAGCTTAACACGGCAAGGAGTCTGCAAATGATAAGATATAGCAACAACAGGTTGAAGACTTGATTCTCGTGCAGTTATCTATAGTGACAAACAGCTTCTGTACCTTGTTGGTACCCACAATTCCAGAGGGCCAGACCGCTGCTACACCAGCAGGACTTTTGCAATGTTTATTCACTGAAAATAAAAATGAAGAAAAAACGGCTTAAGCTGAAAAACGTGCTTCATCTGTTATGTTTGTTGTCATAGAGCTTCCCGGTGCCTACTATGACTCACTAACAGCAAAACGAGCCATCTGAGTCACGCGACGTCTTAACATTGGCAACACCTGGTACCTGGTAATCTGTCTGCTTACGTTCAAATGCATCATCGGCAATAACATCACGCACAACTACATTCAAGCAAGTGTGAGTTAAAAAATGCTGCTCTTCCGAGGACAGCGTGTCTTTGGAGCAGCAAGTTTTTGTTAATTGAAAAATCTTCTGTTTGTGGTATGACAAACTGGGCGTTGGTGCTATAACTGAGATTCTTGGTTAGGCAGATGTGTTGTCAAATTAACGCCGTTGTTGAATGTTGAAGACGATCTTGTCATTGTAAGAATAAAAATCTTGGAGCAAGTGAGCTCTAATTAACAACCGACTGACATAGACAAAAGAATGAAAACTTCCTTTGAGTTAAAGTTTGAGTTGGAAACGAGAACAAAGAAATATCGATTTTTGCGAAGAAAAAGCTAGAGAACAAAAGTTATTGTTGTTACTTTCAGTAGAGTTTTGTGATCCTCAGCAAGTCTCACGTTGTGGGTGTCTCATAATAATCCTCTCAGAGATCTGTAATGATTCAAAACACATCGGTGGCTGCCAAATCACACTTACACACTATAACAGAAGATATGGCAAAATTGCAAGATAATTCGCCTGACTAGTGGTCGGCTGGTCGACAGTCAACCGGCCTGCTAGCTGGCTAGCGATAACACCCCTCTTGGACACACAATAGACGACGATTTATCAGTCGCTAAATAGGTTGATAATAAGTGAGCTGTATATGAGAATGCCATTGTTGTGTTTCTTTTACAGTGTGTTTCACCCAATTGGACCATGTGTTTAAGCCTACAACAATTCGATGCTATGTTTAGCTAGACGAATGTGAACTATCTAGTCAGCTAGTATTAGCTAGATAGCTAGCTTGCCAGGATGCCAAAGTCATGATGGCTGACTAACTGAGTGATTGGCTATCTAACTACACATTCTCCAGCTCACTCAGTGACTGACTTCACTAAACTAACTGACTGAATAGCTGCTGGCAATTTAAATTTGTACAACGTTCGATGTGCTAGTGCTACCTCCATGTCCATAAATGTAAAGCTCAAGCAATCGGGCATGGCACAAGCTTAAAAAGCTAAAAATCTGGAGAAATTGACAACAAGAACAACGAGTTAGTTGTTAACCAAATTTGACAATAAAACTCAACACGACGTCACACCGACAAACCAGCACACAATCGTGTTCTGCCATGATTGAATTACTGGCAACGAATAAGCTTTGTGGGCAAATAAGCATTCTCAATGCAACCGTTGTTATCAATCATCGTTCGGTGTCTGATCGTGTGCGAGACTCACTGTTCACGTGTGCGCGATCAATATTCAATTAACCAACTTTGGTATCCTGGATAACAATGTCCAAACAAAAACAATCGATGATTATATCAACTCGTTAATAATTGTTGAGTTTCGATTGTTAAGTTCAAGCATATTAGCTCTTTGCATCTAGGCGAGTCGACACCATTGTCAAATGAATGACTATGTGCTTACGGATTGTCTCACGTTCTTTTTGTTCGATTCGCTACACATTGATTTTATCTGACATTCTTTCTTCTCTCTCTCTCTTCTTCTTAATACTAAGTGCAATAGATAGATATCAGCCAATAAACTAAATGGAGCGATCGGCGTGAATTGTTGGCATTGGAGAATTTTCGGCCAAGCTCGGGCTTTCCAATCATCCATACAAACCATGTCATCTGTTTGTATTCAAGCATTTCTCCGCTCGACCTGCGGCTGTATCTCTATTTCTCTATTCTCTCAAGAAGTTCTCTGAAAAAAAACTAGCACCAAGATACAACTAACTTTATACTGCTCAAAATGACAGAGAGTTGACAAGTAAGCCAGAGAGCGAGCAAGCAACTTTTGTACCGCGGTTTCGAATGTTTCGGTCGTTGAATCAGAGCAAATGGAACCAAGCAAGTGTTATACACATGACTTCTGTACAGCTCACGGGGTCGAGAGAACGAGGTAACCTATCTGGAGACCACTGATCTTAACTCTAGTGTTTCATAGCGCAATCATACAGTAGTCTTGTAAGCGCAATTGCTAGAACCTGTGGCCAATTGTCGAGACGTTCAACATTTTACGTCGAACACTCACGAATCGACTGACATAGAGCAGCTTTTGTGTTCAATAGCTCTCGGCTGTGAGTCTCCCGAATCTATTACTGCACTCATTATTGTATCTGCAAGATAAAACAGCTATAGTCCAGAGACGGACTTTGCGGCTTTCTATCGATGACCGGCTGTCATCGATAGAAAGCTAGTACATAATTATTTAAAAATAATATACAAGAAAGTTGCTTGAGTGCATGCTAATATGAAGTTATCGTCGAGACAATGGAATCCAGATTGACTTCCATAGTTGTACAATAGATATTGACTCATCGGTGTAAGGATTCATAATTGTTCGAGAAAATAATTTCGAAAATAGCATCACTTCTAACGGTCTTATGAAAGTTGACCCTAGACTTTATCCTAACTGAAATTAGGTGAAAGTTTCAGTTGTCCTCTAGCTGTTATCTTTGAGACATCCCTGAATATTTCATTTTCTGTTTGATTTTTTTTGTAATCTAAGTCATCATTTAATCTACAAACATTGAAACCAATTCTGAAAAATTGATTGATTTTTATCGACGGATCTTACTATACCTAAACATTTTTCCAGACAAATTTACTTGCATACGGATACAGGGATAAACTTTCAAAAAAGTGGCTTGTGTAATCTTTAAATCAAATGTAGTTAAGCTCTCTATGCACCAGTAAACACTCTAATCGCATCACTTTTCGATGCTAGTTGGACAGATTTGGCCTCATGGATCTGACTATCGACAATATACTTGACCCTTGCAGCTTCAAGTTCTTTGAGGTAGTTGCCTATTGTTGACTTTTGTTCTTCGTTTACGGTGTTAGCGGTTTCGCTATTTAGCTCACTCTTTGCTGTTGTTGGGGGCGTTTTTGGATGTTCGATTATAGGTAATTGGGATTCATCCACAATCAATTTTACATTCAAAGCTTCATGCTTTTCAGTAGGAACAAATCCTTTGTTTCTGTTCAACTTTACACCCAATGCTCTGCCGGTAGTGTTGTATACTCGAACATCGGTGACATTGTCCATGTTGAGCTCGTGCCAAATGCCACATTCTGGATTGTCGTATTTCGAATGCTCGACCTCTTGCTTTTTCTTCTCGTCTACAACTGTCTTGGTAGGTATCAACGATAGCTTTGTCCACCAACCTTTGGGCGCTAAAGCTTGAGAATCATCTGAATGATCTATGTCACTGCAGAGAGTTCGACTAGCATAGCATTTGGAGCAACCTCCACATGGTTTGGTGTACAGGATTTGCTTTATACAAGGATTAGGATACTTGTCGGGTCGCAAATATCGCGCAGTTCGTACAAAAAATGGTCTGATGTGACGCTGATAAAAGAGTTTTCTGATAGTTCGATAAATGAAAATAAATTGGAGGGGAGAATTAAGAATTAGTTTTTTTTGTAAGGTTAACTCAATGTAAGGAGAAACCGAGTTGATGTCGTATCCAGGCCCCTAATCGATGAGAAAACGGATATTTCAGAATACGCTATTGAAGAAATACGAACCCGCTAGTCCTCTCAATAACATCCTGATAGACTCCATTCCTAAGGTCGTTGATAACATATTCGGTTGAGATTGACTGCTGCCCATCTTGCTTGTCTTTACTTGTCATTTCAATCACATCGACGGTCTCGTGAACTGCCCTCACCAGGCTCATAGTGGTCATCATGAGAAGTCTGGGGAATTATTAAATAAAGTAGTATAAAGTAGTAATGAATAACTCTAGTATGACCCATGGTACATAGACACTTACTCTTTGTAACTAAGATAGGTCATGTTTCGATGAACAAGTGCCGCTATGCTGTTTGTTCGTCCGGTTGGTATGATTGCCAGAGGATACATCTTGGCAGCTTTTTCACGATCAGGTCGCTTGAGTAGCCCGTTAATGGCTTCGTGAACAGTTCCGTCCCCTCCGACAATTGCGACACCATCGCAATTGGACATGACGTTCATTAGACTCTCAGCTTGCCCGATAGACTCGGTCTCGACCAAACTGACTTTGATTCCGGCCAAATGAAGCAATGGCTCAACGAATTTCTCGTACATTTTACGTGTCTTACGCTTGCCTGCGACTGGATTCAGTATCACTGTTATGTGACGTGGCTGTCGGTTCGGGTCTAGCGCTTGATCTCCATAATCTTTTGCTCGAATACAATTAGCTTTCATGGAAGTAGAAACCATACAATAATCGTAAATTCTATACAAACCATAATAGCCGGCGGTGAATCCAAAGATGGCTTTCTTCCAATGATGTCTGAACACAACAAATGGGTTGGACATCTTGAAATTTGAATATTCAATCAAAGCCAGAAAATACAGCATCGAGCACGACATGAGATAAAGCGAACGTGTTTGCATTTCTTCCCGGCCCTATTCAACGGAACAGCTGTTCGACTTAGCGAGCACATGCGTCGCTCAAGAAGGCTGAACCTCACGCACATTCCCACTATCAAATTGCCGAGTGTTTACCAATTTCTGCATTCTACTTCATTGTAATTGAATACAATCATCTTCTGGAAAATCCAAATCCCAGTAATATCAGATAATTATTCCTAACCGGTGAAAAGAAACCATCAGTGACCTTCGTCGATTGACCCCCGAATGATCGCTGCTGATTAATGGAATTCACTGATTCTTGATCGAGAGCTGATACATTCGAATAATTAGTGGCTATAAGAAAATCAACCCTTCTAAAATCAGTAGCTACTGCAGATTAGCAAACAATATAAGCAATATGTCATGGTTCTCGGACATTGCGTCTCATGCTGAAAAATTGCTCGATAAGATCGACCAAGGCGCCGCCGAGGCTCTGCGTAGCGAAAAGACTATCGATACATATAAACTACTCGACAATGCACTAAACGCTATCGCGAATGTTAGTGGAGCCGCTGACGGCCACGATGAAGAGATAATTCAAGAATCTGCGCCGCTAGTTTCAATCGATGAATCTCGCGGGAGAATATCAGAATCGCAACCACGATTCGAGCCTGAACAACAGGAAAATGGTTTCAATAATACATCAAACGGCGCGTCTAACAGAGATCATCTTGAAGATTCATCTTTCCGTTCGACGCTTGAAACTTTTAAAGGGGATGGCGATTCTAGAACATCAAATCACTTGACAGAAAACGAGCACACAATGTACACTCCAGGACCTTCTAAGCCTCACTATGTGAAGCCATTACTTGATCTCGACGGCGACGATAGGAATGCTGACGCACCTCCTCCGCCACCGGTGATGGCTATGAATTCTAAGCACTCTCGTCGAAATAAAAGTTGGTCGAATTTCGGTAACAACCGATTTGCTTCACTTGACACGTCGAGGTCAATTTTTAGGCCACCATCCGCTCCAGCCGTCAAGCCAGAGCATATATCAGTGCCGGGACAATCGACCGCACATTCGACACCGTCACAGTTACCAGAGCCCTCGCCGGATCCTTCTCCAACCCCGTCTCCTGCTCCAACGCTGGAGAAACTGACACCATCACCAGTGATTGCAACACCTGCAGCAATAACAACTCCACTGCCGCCTTCCACAAGCATATCAATGCCTTTACCAGCTCTCAACAAAACAGCAAAACCCATGGCAGCGCTAAGGTCACAAGTTAACAACAACTCTAACGATGCGAATACGGGAAAAGCAAATCACTTTACTGTGACGATTGGCACGCCACCTGTTAACCGTTCTCCAGATACTACATCATCATTTAGAGCAACAACATCAAGGCCTTACTTTCGTAACAGACCTCCTCCTGATGACCTGAGCGAATATCTTCATGCAAAGCTCATGCAAGCTCACATAAAGCTCAACTCATTAAGAATACGCGTTGGCTACTTATTTCCAAGATCATACCTGAAATATATGATTATATTCTATCTGATTTTAATGCACATCTTGGTAATTTATGTCTTATTCTATCGATCAGCACCGACTGAAGAGTTTGCTTCGCATAAATCAAACGTTGATAAGAAAACTTTGGAGTTCAGCGCTAGCAGGGTTGGACTCTAGAGACTCTACGAGCCATTCAAGATTTCCTCGTTACTATTGTGTCGATAAGTTTATGCCGTTTACACTTTTCTGTAAATCAGTAATAAATAAATAATTAGTTTCAATCGGTCGATTGATTTAAGTATCTTTATAATTTTCCACAAGTTGTTGAATCTAATGAAATTGGAATAGTACAATCACGGAACTGATGAGAAAATGAGAAG
This sequence comes from Fragariocoptes setiger, assembly GCA_019968535.1. Lineage (NCBI taxonomy): Eukaryota > Metazoa > Arthropoda > Arachnida > Trombidiformes > Phytoptidae > Fragariocoptes > Fragariocoptes setiger. The sequence goes on along the minus strand of JAIFTH010000165.1, from coordinate 28,705 downwards.
TGATGCTTGATTGAGTGCTGCTTGACCGAGTCGAGTGTGCTCATGCTAGAGCGACCAAAGGGTTTTCACACTAAAAACCCACTGAAATCACTATTGAAGTATCCTTATTAAAGGATCTGTCGGCACGATAGAAATGCCATTCAAATTTTACTCTCCGAGAGATAAACTCATATAGATATCAAGTTCACTATTATCAAAGATAAAGTTCAAAATACAGAATGCAACAAGTTAAAGTAACCATGAGTTTTACATTAAGACATGTAATCTTCACTGCCGTGCTGGTGTTATTCAATTTTTACAGCAAATATGTACTAGCCGATTTTATAATGCTCGAAGGTAACGGCATGCCTATGGTCATAGATGACGATTGGTCCGGACGTGACGTTATAATTATGCCCGGAAACGGAATGCAAAATATGATGGTTGACGATGACGATCTTTTTCTGTAAGTACGATACAATTACGATTACTTTACAATTTAACAATGTTACCAGCTCATACTGATCATCATTCATTGAAAAAAACTATCAGCATGATGTAATAGAGACGATTCCTCGCCATTATGGACTCACATATGAATTGAGAGACACACGCAGCACAACCAGAGACCACCTCACTCAATGAGATGTAACTACACTACGCAATGTTATACTTATATGAAGGCAAACTACTGCCGCAAATTGGTGTCGACACAATCGTTGCCACAGGTTTACCGAAGCTATGACTTTGCAAACACCGGTGACACAAATAAACTTTATTTAATTGCGAAAATTCCTACTTTTTCGTGCTTCGCAACCGCTGATTCGAAATACATTCTCTTGAAGTGCTTGAACTTCAACAAAGAGTTACACTGGCCACATTTACTGTTTGATCGTTTCAAAACACCTAACCAGCAACTTCTGCACGCTATTCTCCCGCAAATACAATCTGCTCTTAGAGGCACGTCTGCTTGTTGCAGACAAACATAGCATTTATATGCAGTGGACTTGGCATTCGTTTGATTGAGTATTGAATATGTGGATTCGTCATTAGCGCTTGTTTTATTATCCAATGCGTCAAAGATGGAAGACGACGGCCGAGAAACTTTCGCCAGTGGCGACTTGTTATTCAACGTTTTTTTGATTTGATTATTTGGAGACCTTTCCAAAGGTGGGTCTTTTTTCGGAGATAATTTGGTCGTATTTTTAAATGCATAACAAGATAACATGGCCATTTCTCTTGATCTCAGAGTTGATACGGTTGACCGTGGTGCGCTGGAAACTGACGATGACGTTATAGGACGACTTGAAGGGCGATCAGCCATCAATTGAAAAGCTCCACAATCTTGGTCGACCGGTCTAAATTCGAGAGCCATCTTGTGTGCGACAAAGAATTTGTTGATCTCGGTTTGAACCTGAGCTATTGATCGCATCGATGGATTATAGAAAGGTTGTATCCATTTAGAAAGATTGGATTTCAATGAGGAATATCGTTCGTCACATAGAAGCACTAATCCGATGTCCGTACTGCTTCTGATGGCCCGCCCAATAGTTTGATTTAAAGCTCGCTGCATTTGCAGCATGTACCACAACCTTCCCGGCAAGGATTTATTGTGCTGGTCACAATACTCTTTCTTCATATTAACTCGGGGATCTTGAGTAGACGGGAAAGGCAATCCAACTACAATAACTGTCCGACAATAATTACCATAAAGATTGATACCTTCTGATAATTTGCCTCGACAGATACCGAAAAACACGGCTCCCCTGTTGTTTTCATCAATTTTTCGTTTGTACGAAGCGATTGTGGTAGAGAATTCTTCTTTGGACTTGGGTTCAACAAAGAGGTCCTTGTGGGCCATCATTTTGTTCCACGCGAGAGTCTTTTTCCAATAAGGAATCATGCGGTTCATGCTCCCGTAAGAGGAGAAAAATAGTAAAACACCGTGTGGCAGGGTCTCAATTAACTTCACAATTGTATCGCCGAGTTCTTTGACAAACAAGGGAGATTTAAGATTTTCGTAATTGACTACAAGAGGCTTATTAGTTGGTGATCTAGATACTAAAATTACATCCATCTGACTACGATCAATAACGTGCGGCGCTTCTAGTTCCACCTTGAAGGGTAAACCGAGCTCATTGCGTAGACAATCAAGGGGCGCTAAAGTTCCAGAAGTTATGATGAAGGATCGTGGTTCGATGCAAGTAGAATCCAGAAGCAGTTTGAGACCAACGGCTGGATTGAGGCACCATAGTTGAAATATCCAATCTTTAGGTGGCTCAGGGGAATTGTAGGACTCGTAACCGTTATTTTCGTCGCGAATGCTCGTGAGGTAGGCTCGATAATTTCTGGCAAAATTTGTGCGGTGCTCTTTCATCTTGAGGCCACTGATAAATCCTTGAGGATATACTAGACCAACAGTTGCGCTCAGTGCAGTTATTCCAGCGACAAATGTAGCGACCAGATTGGGAGACTGGACACCAGCCACTGAAAGGAACGAGGCCATATTATCTAGTGTTTCAACAATCATATCAGCAGTACCAAATCCTATCTCACAATCTTCGAATATAGCGTAAACATGGTCAATTGAACAGCTTGAATCATACTTCATGGCTGTTACAATCCTAGTCTCAAGAAGACTAGAGTAGCGTCTCACTTGTTCGAGTCTGTCAGTAGTAAGTTTTTCAATTATTTCTAAGATCGGATTTGGTTTCTCCTCTTTTTCTGCCTTTTTTGAGGATCCTTTCTTTGGAACTTCATCAACGATGTCTGATCTCGGATTATATCCGGTTCTTTCGAGACCGTGCTTTTGAAAGTTCAAACAATCATTGATCTTCTTTGGAAGATATGAAACACAATTCTGTATGGCTTTTAGGTGACTTTTTCGAAGATCACCTGAGACACATTCTTCGAGAATGTTTTCAATGTTATGAGCCTCATCAAAGATTATCACAGAATTATCTAGTTTGACAGATTGGATTTTTCGTAGTGCAGGGTCTAATACATAGTTGTAAGGAGTGAATACGATCGAGGCTTTCTTTTCGGCAAACCTACGACTGGCATAATAGGGACAACATTGATTCTTCCTGCCGAATGTAACGAGATCTTCTATGTCATGGACGGCGGTATCACTCATTAGCTCGGACTTTTTTTCATAGTTTGAATAAAATACACAAGCATTTTTGGTAATTGAATTACGGCAGGAACGATTGATCAAATTTGATCCGCTCATGTGCCGAACTTCGTCGTTGAGGCACATTTGTTCGCGACCCCCGAGGACAACAGCCGGCTTTCTTGCATACGCCGTTTGTCTCATTTCATTGGCAGCTTGTGCCAATTGAGCATGAGTTCGGCTACTGTAAATAATGGGACCAGTGGGTTCACCATGCTCTTGTTGCCATGCCAGAGATGCACATAACAATGAGAGTGTCTTTCCTGTTCCGGTGGGACTTTCGAGGAGCCCATGCTGTGATGCCCGAAGACATTCGATGACTTTGTGCATGTAGTCTCTTTGGACATCATAGGGTTTGTGAGGAAACTGTACATTGATACCATTAACGAAGACACTGTAGTGCTTGATCTGAGGCACAGCCATGCTTGTCATGAAGAAATCACTGATTGGGGTAATGACATGAAAGTACGAAGTTGATTAAAACTAAAAGCCACGCGAACGCATTGTCTTCGAACGTTAGCGTCAGACAGCATGCTAATCTGTTTTGGCATTGCCGCATCCCGCTCATTCGCTCTTGCATTGTTTATTTTAAGCTTCGTTTGTTGAACGAATCCGACAAACGTTAAAGAGAACTGTGCTGCATGCCTGCAACCTTCGGCAGTATCGCAGTTCTGGACCTTGCTGACGAACGTTCTATTTTGAATTGCGCGCACTTTGTTTCGACTCTTCATTTTATTCTATTCGGCCGTAAGAGACGAGTAACGCCATATATCCCTTCGAAAGCGCTTTGCTGCAATACTGATTTGATAGATCAAAAACAAATATATTTGAGGCATTGCCTGAATAATAATCAATTATCGATTTAAAAAAGCGATTACGAGGACTACCAAAAATGGCAGCAAAAGTTAAAGCCGAAGGTGTTTACCTCAATCATCGATTCTTGCATGTCTGTTCATGCCTAATCGGTTCTGTTGTTCAAGTAAAACATCGCGACGGCAATCTTTGGGAAGGAGTATTTGAATCGTTTTCGCCAGAATTTGTCGTCTGTCTCAGGAATGTTGTAAAACTGAACGCTAAAAGCATTGCCTCACAAGAGCAACAATTTGGACCCAATATTGGACATCTATACACTGCGCTCAAAGAGGGTGCTAAATTAGAAGATGAACGCTTTTTCTCACGGGACGATTTTGTTAGACTATCAGCATTGGATGTGGATCTCAGTTACGCAACGCGTAACACTAGTCAGGTTACCACTGACACCGAAATAAGTGGCTACAATGAATCTAAAGCAGGTGAAGTGCGTGAATTAGAGCAATGGGAAGATGATCGCGATGGCACTGACGATGGATGTCTGCTTGGTCCTCTGGATAGCGATTCAAGAGCTACCAGAAATCAAAACGGTGGTTGGACCCCTCAAGAAATGTTCAAGACAAATGAAGTTAAATACAATGTTATATCAACTTATGATGATAACCTCGGGGGTTATACAATGCCTTTAGCTAAAAGCGGTTCAAAGGAATATAAAGAGAAAGAAGAAAAAGCTGAGGCCATCGCGCGTGAAATTATAAGCAATCCGAAGTCACAAAGTCGTTTAGCAAAAGAGGATGGAGAAGGCGACGATGAGGAGGAAAAATACAGTGCTGTTCATCGACCTAGCAAAACAGTGCCTCATCCACCAGTCCAGCGATCGCCGAATCAGAATCAGATTCAAAACAATCGGCAACGGGCGCCACACAACCTTCGATTTGATAAAAGGGGCCCACGTCCGCACCTTAATCAGCTTAAAAATTTTCAAAAGAATTTGAACATCGCCTCAGGCCCTGTCTCTTCATCAATGCCCTCAAAGTCTCCGGCCTCTAGGGGTACACCCGTTCCGATATCTGGCAAGGATTCTACAGATTCTCCGGCACATCAGCAACACCAATCGCAGCATCAGGCCCAGCACCAGCACCAGCCGCAGCATCAACATCAGCACCAACAACATCAGCAGCAGCACCACCATCAGCAGCAACAGGCAGCATCGGCGCCGACACCATCTTCAGCCCCAGCCCCAGCCCCGGTATCGGCACAGCCTTCAGCTGCGGCTACGGCTACAGCTCCAGAGCCAACTCCAGCGCCAGCACCAGCACCAGCACCGCCAGCGCCAGCTCCAACTTCAGCTCCAGCGCCAACATCAACAGCGCATCAGACACACACACCCCGAGTGGCACCAACCTCGCAGCAGCAGCAGGCTTCATCCGCTCCTAAAGCAAATGCTCCTCCAGTCGCCACGCAAACACCAGCTACCGATCCACAATTAGAGCTTGCTCGGAAATCAAAATTGAATCCTCATGCAAAAGAATTTGTTTACAAGCCTCGACCTGCGCCCATTCCGCAGCCAATGCTTCCGCCGCAACCACATGCCGGTATGATATATATGCGTCAACCACACTTTGCCCAGCAAATGCCTCAAGCGCATTACGCGTCAATGATGCCTCAACCTCAACACTACCCCCAACAAATGGCCCAGCCGATGTATACGCCGCAAATGATGCCCCAACCGCACTATACGCAGCAAATGTCCCAAGCGCATTTCTCTCAGCAAAACCCTCAAGCTCACTATCAACAACCGAATGTATGGGTAGTACCTGTTAACCAATGGTATGAGACCAATGGATAATTTGCATTGTAGTCCATTAAATTAACCAATAAAAACTGGCTAAATGTTGAAGTACTTGTCACTTTTGTTGTATAACACCCTCACAGTATGTAGGTACTAGCAAAAGCTTCGTATCAACCATCTTGGAGTGCTAGACGTTTTGAATTCAAATTTTGCATATCAACAGACTACTATTGGACATCATTAGACTGCATTCTTGACAAGACGGTCGAGATACAACCAATCAAGATGAGGCTGATAAACAATTTCAAGATCGTCGTGTTGAGCAAGAGACATACCAAGACTCGGTCTAAGTTAAGTGATAAGAATTCAACTAGAGCTCGTCCAGCTGATGTGTGTACTTGAGCTTGTAAGCTGGCATGTATGGTCTACTGCTTTAAATCATTGTCAACATTGCATACCCGGAAGCGAGGATTAGCAAGACAGGTTCTCTCTCTATCTCCCCCCCCCCCCCCACACACACACAGTCACACGCATAACAGTGATTCAGTTCTTGTCAGCTAGCAGTTGGCCAGTATGCAATCTTTCATGCTCTCGCTATTGTTGTCGCGCTCGGCAACAACAACAAGATGAAAGAGCCATAGCCATTATGTTGTCTGTTTATTGCGAGTTTTGAGCAAATTGTAAAGTTTACAGTACAGTTAAATATATGAGTCATGTGAATGTGCAAACGAGAGTGAATGAGAAAAAGAGAATGAATAAAGAGTTGTAGTGTGTAACGGCAGCTTCACAACAACAACAGTAACGGTGGTCAAGCTTCACGCAGGCAGCAAGAGAAGAGATCAAGAGCAGAAACAGCGAGCGATAAAGTTCTGACAAAACATGTACATTCAAATAGATAAAAGAAACCTTCAAGTGCACTGTGGTCGGCTTGTCTTATTTTGTTGTCGTATTGTGCTATGCATTGGTAAGCCTAAGCTCTAGCCGGCTTTTCTACTCTGATCATTGAAAATGAAGCTGGTATTGAAAGTGATCTTTAGTGTTTCAAGTCCAAGGAAAAATATCTGCATTATGGTTGTAGCATTTGGTCCTTACTGAGTTTAGCCAAAAAGTTAGACAGATAAGCAAGCTAGCCAGTTAGGTAACGTCTAGCGAAGCAGTGATTTTTACACCATGTCGTCTTACACTTCATCAACATCAGAACATCGCTCGGCTTGAGTCTGTATGCGCTTGGAAAGTGATTGGCGACCATTATCTTTCTTGTTGTTGCTGCTAGCTGGCTGGTCAACTGAGCGACTGGGCGTTGAATCGCTAGTTCCGTTAGTTGTTGTTTCTGTTGTTAGATATCGTAGCGAACAGGTTGTTGAGCGAGCAGCTTGTCATGAAACGATGAATCAAAATGAATGCTACTATCTCATAGCTTAGTATTACATATAACAAAGGCATGCAAAAAACACATAGTTCGCACTAAACCGAAAAGAATGAGCGAGAGTGAACTAGAGTATTTTTTTTACTATTTGCTCTTGTGTAATCTTTGTTGTCGTTGGCGGCGCGGCGTATAAAATAAACTCATGCCAAGCCCTCAAAATGATTGAATTGTAAGAATTGTTCATCCAAACAAATAATTAATCAATAGAGTGAATCATGTGTTGTTGAATCAATCATGTGTGTACGACTTTCTAATTGTAAACATTGATGATTGGATGCTGTTGAGTGAGTTGCTGTGCTATGCGCCAAAACGGAAGTAAAAATAAAAAACTTAATTCAAATTTTCTATCGAAACAACTCTACCGTTTCAAATAAGCAATGCTTAATATGCCACCATATAGTTGTCGAAAAAGAAATATTGAGCGAACAGTTGAAAGAAATCAAGTCATGGGCCATGAATTCAATTGTTTATCCCGTGCTATTATCAAAGAGTAATCAGAGAGAAATGTTTCACTGACCTATTTTGCGGCCTAGGTATTTTCATAGCTCAGTGTTTAATGTGCAATTTCTAACATGTGTGGCGGATATATCGGCAATCGAATGCAAGCAGACCGTTTTTGCAATTCAAGGCCCGGCTCTTGAGAGACTGTACTAAATGTTCGACTGTACACGACGTGCTACCGAACGACTGCTGAAAGAATTCGCTACTGATATCGACACAAACTAAAGAGTTCCGTGTACGAAGAGTGAATGTGTTGTGCTATACGAGATGGAAAAATTTGGCACACACAACAGCAGCACCTGCCAAGCAACAGTTAGGCATTCGTGATGGCTAAACAGGTTGCTATGCTGTTACTTAACATTACTTGTCAAACCATAGCAGCTACAGTGTTTGCTATAGCGGGCGATCTTTTGTTTCGACGATAACAGCAGTAGCAAGCATAGCTGCCAATACTGGGATGACTTAGAATTGGTGCAAAGTAAAGTGATGTTTGCGAGCAGTGATCGAAGGCTTAGATTAAGTTACGTTATAATTTACAGCTTCGTTACGTTAACGTTACACATTTGCTGTTATACACGCACGGATAGTGATAGCTAACGTAAGCATTGTGAGTAAAAAGCGAAGTAATTCAATGCTCAGGTACAGCACGATCAGAACATAGTACTAAACGTGATCTCACACTACATGTATCGGTTACTATAGTATACCGTTAGTGTAGCTGTGGTGTAGCTCTGGCAATCCAATAGAGTACGATACAGATCTAGTTTGGCTCAACAATACGGCCGATCGAACATCGAGCCCATGTAATACAAAGAAGGCGAGCTCGGAAACTCATGTGATGCCATCTACCAATGCCAGCAATAACGGATGACGGCGGTGATTAGTGCAACAACAAAGCAGAACATAGCAAATGACAGCTTGTTACCTGTTCAATTATACACGCTATGTCGCTTTATATACACATCAATTGCAACAGTTGTTAACTTGCTACTCTATACAGCCGACTAACTGTCTTGCTGACTAACTGACAATGTGCGTATGGTGGTCATAATATTCATTACCGTGGCTATCTAGCTCGAATAATCAAGATCACAGAGATTTCTCAAGATCTTGTTATTCAGCCTGTTGTTTGTTAGGTTTGCTCGCTTGCACAATATTTGACAAAAGAAATAAATAAAGTGAGTGAACAAATTATACTCAACATGCTCGGTGAAGGGAAAGTAAAAGTGAAAGAGAGAAAGCTTGCTGATAATAAAAAAAGAAATAGTGAACATTCTTTATTCTTCTGAAGACCAACGGCAACAACAATGAGGCTCATAGGCTGAGTTTGACAAACAGCTTGTAGGCCAGTCACTGGCAGCTAGACACTTGTGATCTGCTCTGCTCCGTCTGATGTTCACTGTCATTACTACCTGAAGGCTAGCACTGTATCATTATTATTATCATGTTTTTATTTCTCACACTCAAAGCTAAGGCAAGAGAGAGAGAGAGAGAGAGAGAGAAAGTTTGTTAGAATTAAAAAAGTGGAAGCTGTAATTGATGCAAGTCGGAAACAACAACAACAACATTGAAACTTGTAAGCAAGTTAAGAAAAGAGTAAAATGTACACTCAAAGTCAAAGCCAAGGCAACAATTGAAGATCACGTCCGGTTTTATCGGATCTGATTGGATTGCTTCAATGTCGATTGGTTCGCATTGGCGTCCATAAAATTGTATTGGTTTGGATCAAATCGAATCAAATCAAATCGTATTGGTTTGGATCGTAACGTATCGTACCGAATAAGAGTGAGAGTAAGAAAGTGTACAATTTGAGTGTCAAGTTTCGAAATACCAGCGAAACTGACGGCAGTTATAAACTTATCAGTTGACTTATAGTGAGCTCTACGTCAGCAATAGTTGCAGGGCAGTTATATCTAAGGGTTGTAATTGCGAGCGGGATCAGTCAGTCAGTCGGTCTATGTTGTCAATGCTGTCGTTGTTGGCGCCATCCATCCGCTCCTGATCCGTTAGTCACTGTCATTGGCGTAGTTTAAATTGGCTCTATGTGCTAACGCCACGCAATGGACGGACGTAGACCTAACAGCCAACGTCAAAAGAGAATTGCGTAGACAGAAAAAGAGACAAGCTAACGAAGCGAGCAATTATTTTTCATTGACGCCAAGCTGAGCCACTCAAAGCTCTGAGTTATCGCTCCAAAAGTTGAGTTGAGTCGAGCTATCCAAAGCTATCCGAACCAAGCCGAATCGAGCTGAACTGAGCTGTGCAGGCGAGCTGTGAGCAGCGCAGAGCTATCAAGGGCTACTGCTACCTGTTGGTTTCTCTTTTTCTCGCTGTTAGCCACTCTGACTTCACCAGAAGCTGGCACATTGCTGTTGCTGTCGTTGTCGTTGCTGCTGCCGCTGCCACCATCATATAACAGTCACAATTCAATGTGTTCCGTTTGCATGTAATCGTTCTGTTCTGTTGCATTACGTTAGAGCGCTCGCTAGCTTGCTGGCTTGCTAGAAAGACGCTCACTTGTTGTAGTGAAAGTGAGCAAGAGTGTTTCTATAAGCTTACTGGCTTTCCAACTACCTGTCAACCTACCTACCTGCTGATACTTATTGTTATTGTATTAGAGTTGTTGTGTGTACGAGTGAGCCAGAGTTACGGACATAGGGACACACAAGCGGACTGATGGACGAACGGACACACAACAAATACTCACGCACGCACTCACACACGCACTCGCTCATTCGTTGCTGACATACTAACACAGTATAGACACAGAGTAGCATAAGATGAAATGGTTGAGTGAAAAGCCACAGCATCCAGTCAGCATCATTTGTCGTCGTCGTCGTCAATATTGCAAATGATAAAGTTGTGTGGCTTCATTGTCTTTAAATGAGCTCAGCTTTTGCCTTTGCGTTGTGTTATCGATGTCATGTTATCAACAACAACAACAACAACATTGATCGAAGCAATAACAACAACAGTTGTTGCAGCAGTAAAAATGTCATAATCTCAAGAAAGAAAGTGCTCAGCAAAGCAACGACGTGAAAGCCATTACTAGTCACACACCACACACGCGCAAACTAATAGAGCACAAGAGCAGATTTACTTTCAAGGCAGCATTTATGTCTAATGAAAACTTTTACACACTTGTTCATTGCTCATTACCACTTGTTATTGTTGCATTGCCAAACATTTAGTGGCAGCTTCATTACATAACAATTAAAAGAATTATCATCGATAGCATGCAATCAAGTCACAACATTGCATCATCGGAAATCAAGAATCATAAATCTCAATGAATGAAATCAAATTGAACATAAGTTAACAACAATAATAGTAACAAAACAATATGGACTCGGTGGTGTGCGGCCAGGTGTCTAAAGCGCCTCGGCTACCACTAAACCCTGATGATAATCCCTCAATATCTATACGATACAATGTTGTTCAAGCATCACCTCATATTAACATCAACAATCACACGCAGCAACAACAACAACCAGTTAGCAATCGTGTCGCAAACATTTCATACCATGGGCCCATGTCGAACAAACAGCGGCATCATTCAAGTGAATCGCTGCTAGCCTCAAATGTTTCTCAATTACATAATAACAACATGTCGTCATCAAGTAGTAAAACAAGTCACCCCGTTTCCTGTTTGCAAAGCAGAGGTCCAGCAACGAGCAAAGTTGATCCCCAGACAGGTGAAAACACGCAGGCAGCACAATTGACAGCAACAACCACCATTGTATGCAAAGTGTGCGGCGACAAAGCCAGCGGATATCATTATGGTGTGACGTCGTGCGAGGGCTGTAAGGGTTTCTTTCGACGCTCGATCCAGAAACAAATCGAATACAAGTGCCTACGTGATGGCAAGTGTCACGTGATTCGGCTCAACCGTAACCGATGCCAATATTGTCGCTTCATGAAATGCCTGGCGGTTGGCATGTCCAAAGATTGTAAGTACATACACCGCAACAACAGGCCACGTAGTAGTAAGTTCTCCAATGATTTCTTTTTATATGCTTATTGATAATTCAATCGAATTTATAAGAATATCAACTAATACCTGCGTGCCTGCAATCTTGAAATCTATAACTATCTAAATCCATCAGCAGTCAGATATGGACGAGTGCCGAAACGAAAAGAGACTGCAGGAACTGGTCAAACAGTTATGAACGGGCAAGTTCATTTGGGCAGAGCGCGAGTTACTGGACCACGTCGAACGTCTGGAGGCAATCCTGGAGCTGTAGCTTCTTTAGCTAATCAAAGATTAACGCCGTCCGTATTGGAACCGGCCAATCAGATAAACCAGGGCCACGGCACGTACATGGCTCACGGGGATCTGAATGCACGTGTACAAGGGCAAGTATACGCACAATCAACGGACGTCACTAAACGTCAACAACACCAGCAACATGTTGCTGCCACACTGAGGCACTTGCATTCAGACTCATATTCGATGAATGTTCCCAATTCGCACAGTATAACCCAAAATCATAGTCACAGTCACAATCACACAGTTGGCAATCATCAGCAACTTCAAAACCAACAGCAATACCATTCAGCGAATCATATCACATTAAGTTCAACTAAAACAAGCTCACGTTCACTGTTGGCTAGCGGATCGTTGGCGGCGCCACAGCAGCACAGTGTACGCCATCAAGCGGCGACGCCAACTGCAATACAGACAACAGACACATCTGCTACAGCTTGGATCTCTCAAAATCACATAGACAACAACACTATTTATGGGGCACATCAATCTTCTTATGGCGGTTCATGTCATCTTGATACACCAACAACGGCGACGAACGTATCAACAAGTTCCGAACAAATCCGATCTCAGCACAACAATTATTACAACAATCATGATAATGTCATGAGTCAGCAGCAACACGCGGGTGCCAACTTGCGATCAGCTGTTGTAGGATGTGTTCCTCATCGGAATACATCGTTTGAGATTCATGTTGCCGGCACCCATCAAGAGGGAGTCAATTCGACATATTTAGCACGCAACAATGCAGTAACACAGTCACGAAACAATTTCGTCAACAGCAATGATTATCACACAACAATCAGCAGCTCATCGGCTGACTATACAAGTACACACATTGAACACAGCGGTAATCGTGATTCATGGGGCGCTACAAATGGTAATAACAATGGCAGCAATTATCAAAACAATAACAGAACTATTACTCAAAACTATAATGATCGACATTACAACAATCGATTACAATCAGGGTTTGTTGATTATAACCCAACTCAGACGCCACTGCTAACAACAAGCACCAATAACAATATCAACAATTACAGTACGCCCGATCAGAGTGGTCAATCAGTGGAAAATAGTATGCAATATTACCGCTCGCAAGAGGCCGCTACCAATAACGATAATTGCAGTGGCCTGTCATTAACTAATGGTCACACTGATAATGTACTGAGACATGAATATCATCAATCTTATAACCAAGCTTCATCATACCACTCATCTTCATCACAGATGTCGTTAAGTGATCAAATAGTAGGTATCACTTCGAGTGTGCCAATTACGAATTCAAGTATGACAAGGGGCACCATTTATGGCAATAACACATTGCCGACACAATCATTTAATATGTCAGAGGATAGATGTAATGCTTACTCAGTGAACCACGATAATCAGCAATTGTTGATTGACAACAATGCAAACATTCACGCAGATGTGACACGTACCGAGATTGCTCGATTGTCGTCACAGCATTCAGACAAAGGCCAGCCTAGATATCAGAATTATGTTGCTGATTCCAGCACCGCTAATTCTGAGACAAACGAGCTACATTCAATGTTGGATGGTGACAGTAAAGATGATGTCAAAGACATTATTGAGTGTTATGGTATCCAAGATTGGTCTGGACAAAATGCAGGTAACAATAAAACTGGTAAACTCGACTCTTGTCAAACAGAAATGCAGCTTGAAATGGAGGCGACAAATGTTGGCGATAAAACTCCATCGCTGTCGCCGTTATTATCACCTTTACCTGATTGCACATTGGAGTCTAATCCACTCGACGATTTAAACAAAGTCCAGCTAATCAAGAACGACGAGCATGACATGTTTGTTGATGAGAAAACAACAATCATCGATGATTCACCAGTAGAAGAGTGCTTTGATTCTCGATATCTATCGGCTGTCGAAAGTAGTGGACTAATGAAGGAAAATGTTGAAGAATTGGTGAAGAAAATCTCTGCTGCTTTCACTGACAACTTCGATGGTATCAGCAAAAAAACCAAACAATCGCGACACCAGCCCTTGCCTGATTTCTTGTGTCAGGTATCACGTATTGATGCGGCGCCACCTGATGATGAATCGTTCGCTTTGAGTGTTTATCACCACGGCAATCACAATCGTCGTGAATCATCACCTGGCGGTCGACCATCGTGTTTGTCACATCGATCCATAGCAACTGATAGCGCCGGATCGAGTGCTTCGAGCACAATCTCAACAAGTGATAATTCGTCGCCCAGCAGCGACAATGGATCACCGTTAGGTACATATACATCGTCGTCGCCTCCGATATCATTGTCGCCCGTGGTACTTGAATCAATTAAGAAGCCAGATTCATCAAGCTATGATCTAGAAAACAATCATTTAGTGGTGAACAAAGCGGAGATCGTCAAACTAGAGTGTATGAAAACATCCAAAAAAGGTAACGACAATGGTATAGCAAGTAGCGAGCCAGTTGTTGCTAACGATGATGATGGGTCAAAGCACAATAGCATCAACAAGGCGTCTAACAATCTGGATGACGAGAAACATTATTTAGACAATCTGAGTGTTAGTATCGAAGAGCAACGTATCTACTTATGGCAACATTATTCTAATTTGGTCACGCCAACTATCCAACAAGTGGTCGAATTCGCCAAACAAGTGCCGGGCTTTTTGTCCCTCCAACAACTGGATCAGTTAATGCTCATTAAGCATGGTTTCTTTGAGATTTGGATTGTTATTGTTTCGCGAATGTTATGCAATCAACGACACACCATTGTATTCTCCGACGGAACCATCATGACAGCACCTCAATTAGCAATCATGTTTGATAAAAACTTTGTCTCATTGGCATTCAACTTCTGTTTCAGTTTCAACCAACTCAGTTTGAACGACACTGAATTGAGTCTGGTTTCTGCTATGATCTTGCTACATCCGCGTAAGTAAAACAAATGACAGCCCAAGGTCGATCCTCTCATCCAAGTTCCGAAACTAATCAATTGATACCATTCATATGATGTACAGGGCGTCACGGACTCAATGATCCTAAAGATGTCGCTAAGCACCAGGGTCTAATTGCGCAGGCACTTAAGATTCAATTACAACTCGGCCGTCGTCACAACGACGCTAAACTTTACTCAGATTTAATCTCTAATTTAGGAAAATTGAAAGCGATCACTGCACTGCACAACAAGCACATTGAATGGTTGCGGCTCAATTGGAGTTTGATTAAACTGCCAACATTATATTGCGAAATATTCGATATTCCATTAGGTGGAGAGAGTTCCATCGGTGATGATAGCGAACGGTCGGCATCGTCGTCGCCACAAGCATCTTCGTTGGATTTCGATGAATCATCTATTGTTGGTTCGCCAAAGGCCTCAGAACCATCTCTGAAACAGACATCTACGATTGGTGCAATTAATGTAAAACCAGTAGGAGGATTATCGCCGAACAATATCGAATTGGAATTAATTGATCCGGAAGATCGGGACGAGAATTTCTTCGCTTTGGGTTCATTCGCCACAGACAATGGTGAGTCGATTGACGAAGCTGACCTTGAGCCTAGTGTATCATGTTTTGCGACCGAAGAAATCATCGAGACAGGTATTGGACAGGATCCTCATTTGAATGGTGAGCGAGCTACTGATCCAAGAAATGAGCTCGAAAAAGAACAATTACGAACAACTACGAATGAAATACAGAAAGGCGCTATTTTTGCTTGAACAGACAAATGTTGAATGTTATTGGGAAATATTAGTGATGTTCCAGGACAAACTCATCAGCAGCTACAAAAAGTACTTGGATCTCCTGAAAATTGAGAACATACGTTAATCGGTGACATGCCAGTCAAACTAAAACTGCCGACGACTGGCATTCCAAAATGATTGAAAAGAGACGAATAATTTAACCAGGAAACAAAAGTGACTGCAAAAAAGTGATGCGAGATAATATAAAAAAATAAAACTTACTTTTCAAACACTCAGTATCATAAGATTATAGTTGCGATCAATATTTCTACTATCGCTGACCAAGCCGGAAGAATTATCACTACAACGACACAGTTCATGAATAATTAATTATGCGATACTTTATTTAAGAAACATAGGCAATTAAAAGTGTAAAAGATAATGAAAACGAAATTTACATAAACTAAAATCTAAGTCAAACAAGTGATTGATTGTGTTAACAAATCAATTAGTCAAAATAACCATAGCACAATCTACA
Source organism: Fragariocoptes setiger (assembly GCA_019968535.1). NCBI lineage: Eukaryota > Metazoa > Arthropoda > Arachnida > Trombidiformes > Phytoptidae > Fragariocoptes > Fragariocoptes setiger. The sequence goes on along the minus strand of JAIFTH010000165.1, from coordinate 12,555 downwards.
ATCCACAGTAGCGTACATTGAGGCAATTGACCATTAGCTCAGAGTGCGTCGCACAAGGCTAGTGTTGTAAGCCCATAAAATGTTTACTCCCTGGGCCTCCATAATCCACTCCATCCATCATATCCTGTTGAGACAAGTTTGTCTTTTTTGCCAAACGCTGTCCATAGCGTCTTTCAACAGTTGCTGACTTGGAGTCGATAGTTGTAGATTTGTTGTCAGCGGATTCGGCATTCGATGCCGAAGATCCGCTTGATAGTGTGGCGCTCGGAGATCCTCTAGAGTTATTGGGGGTGAGAGTGTGTACATTTGTGGGATCATAGTTAACTGAACCTTGATTGCTCAATGTCGAGTAAATACCAGACGATTGTTCTCGTGGGTTGCCCCGAGTAAATATTTGATCTACGGCGCTAGATTTTCTGACATATTTGTGATTTGAATAAAAAGGCTTCGCACTGTTGTCGTTGTTAGAATTGTCCGACGTGAATGATGAAGCAACTCTGCGCTCTTTTTTCGAGGCACCGGCTTGCTCGTCGAAATCACTCGCTGCATCCGACTCACTTGATCGAGTTGTGTTGGCAACACTGGCTTCAGATGTCACGTCAACATCAACAGCAGCAGGTGTACTGAATTTATCTCTGGCCTCATTGTAGTTTGTGTTGGCTACTGTAGAACTCTGCTCATCGTTGTGCTGGTCGGCCGATTTTACTGTGACCAAATTGCCTTCGTGAATTTCAGGGCTGGAATCAAAATCGGTTAAATCTCCGACACGGGGCGCAGATGAATCGGTAGTGGACTGAGCATTTTCTTGCACCTGTGTCGGCGACGCTGAACTATCGCTGACAACAACATCAGTTGGCCATGAGGTGTATTTCGCTGCTGATTCTGTCGTGGTCGTAGGTGCCACTGTTGTGTTTGAAGCCGACTCCGAGTGATGAAACATATCAGATGTTATTGGTTCATTTGAAGTGCTGTGCTCGGTGGAACTCGAAAAAGATCCCGCTGCAATGTCTCTCCATCTTTGGCGTTGTGCCTCGAGGTTCTTGTTATTCTCGTAGTCGGCTTGCTTGTTGTGCACCTCATTGGTTGGTGTGAATTGCCGAACCGATTCAACTGCATCTTTTTGTCTCCTGTCAAAGTCAGATCCTTCATTGTTGCCATTAATTGGTGAGGCACTGCCAACAATCGATTTGACCTCAGATTCACTCACTTGCTTATCATTATTATTATTATTATTTGGTCTATTGGAAAGCTCCCAAGTGGATTTATCATCTGAGTTCATTGGTTGATGCTGGCTGCTACGTGATACCGCTTGCTCATTCAAATCGTCGTCGGGATTCTCATTTAGTTTCTTTCCACACTCAGTATTGTACCACCAATCGCAAGTGAGAGTTTTTTGATTGAACTGAGTTTGATTACCGCAACGAAATTGTTGCTGACCAGAAGGGCCACACAGGTAATAAACCTATCAGACATTAAAACGTAATTATTGGACATTAGTTATAGTTTTGATTCACCAAAACATTGAGTTAAATATGTAATTTGCAGGAAATCTATCCGGTAGATTATCTAATGAAGTCTTAACTTACTTTGCATTTTTGATTTACATCGGCATACATTCCTGGAGGTCGGTTTGCGCAAAACAATCCAGCCGACCTGTCCGCTGCTGATTGGTGAGCGTCTGAGTCCTGAGTAGCTGGGTCCTGCGATGAGATCGGCCTGTTATTGGAAACACTCTGTGATTCAAAACCTTTCCCCTGATTGGTAAATCTTTTTTCGTCATCTTGCGAATCATTGGATGTCTCGAATTGGAACTTTTCGGTGGAACTTGGTTGAGTATGTCGTGTTTGATCGGCCGATCTAGTTGGCGACTTGGAAATCTTTGAGCCTGTCTCATCTGCTTGTCCTAATTCTACATCGCTCGGACCGGGGTCTGGTAATTCTGATAACGCGTCAACGTTTCTATTCGTCGACGAATAATGCGGAGGCGTCGCAAAATTGTCTACACCAATTTGATTTGCTTGAGACAGAGAATGATTCGGTCGTATTTCTTTCGTTGACCAGACATTGGTGTGTGAATTGTCCTCAACAGGTCTTGTTTGCATTGACTGTAAAGAGGAGGGACCCAACTCAAACGATTGAGTGTTTAATATAGTACCTATTGATGGTTGCATGAACCCGGATGGTCTGTTTGGCAGTGCGCCTCCCCAAGACGATGGAGAATTTGTTGTTTGCTGACCGTATTGTGAGGGTTGAGTGTCGAATTGATATACCGGTACTACTGGTAGAGGTTTCCGTGATTGTAGATGCTGAGGTTGCGCTGTATGCACAGCATATGATGAAAACTTTTGATCTATTGGCATATTATGATTCAGTGATTGATGATAGTGCGATCTTGGAGGATTAAAGGCTAATTGCTGCTGTGGCATTTGTGACTGAAATTGAGGCCTTGCTGGATGAGGAAGATTTTGATTAGAATGCCACTGAAGTGCTGGTTTTGATTGCTGTTGCTGATAATATTGTGCCGGTGCATATTTGGGATACGTATTCAATGACTTGTATTGATACTGAGAATTATGTTTGGTTCCAACTTGCTGTTCACGATCAAATTGCTGTGATGCACCATTCGAACCTTGATTGTGACTGGAAATCATGACAAATGCATTGTCGTTCGCTCGCATGGAATTTGGAGTGCCTTGATATTGTGCTTGGAATTGCACATTGTGGTTGTTTTGCATGTTACCGAATGTAGTAGGACGATAATTGTAGCCTTGAATCATTTTAGCGGGCGAGTACATAGTGTACATTTCATCGTTCGATTGTTGAACGGGTACATCCATTATTGCACGATATGAATTCAGAATTGACGGACTCTCATCGATGTCAATTATTTGTATCGCATCAGAAACTGAGCTTGGCTCGTTGGTTATTTCGTCACTAGTACGATTCTCTTTAGTCTTGTCATCTGATTGAGATGAATTTGCTGCAGCAGCTGTGAGCTCTTGAGTCGCTACATCTAACGGTGCGGGTGATGTTGATGACTGGGGTCCCTCAAATTCGTACAATGTAACCATTTCTGTTTGCTTGAACTGTTTCGTTTCGCTTTGCAACTTTTCTCCCTCATCATCATCGGACAATTCTTTCTTAGTCTCAGAACTCACGGGCTGATCTGGTGATGACACTGAATCATTGAAAACTTTTCCTCGCATCACTGAATCAGATCCATCTTTATCGCCGCTTGATTCCGGTGCGTTTTTCGCCCCCTGTCCGACTTCAATAGATGCACCGATTTGTTTCAACACTGTAACGTCAGAGTTTTGCACACTGTCGGACTGCTTAACTATGACACTTGCAACTGTTGGCGTTGGAGGAGTCGGCAAAGAACCGTTTCCATCAGAAAGAGAGTTATTAAAACCGTTTTGCGAATTATCAAATCGTGTCAAATTGCCTTCTCCGGAATTTGCCATGTTAGTTTCATAGCTCGATTTTTCCTCTTCCGATTGAGGTTTAATCGGTCGTTGGCCATTCTTGTCACCCGATTCAGATGATAAGCTACGAGGTGGCTCAATTTCATACAGTCCTGACTTGAACTTCTTTCCACTCGTGTAATTCAACTGAGGATCATAAGTGAATACGTAACGAGACTGTGGATCGTTTAGCTGAAATTCGAGCTGCTCTTTGGATCGACTGTCGGGCGTAAATTGAGACATCTGCAATGCGGGAAAGAACAGACTCTCAATGTCTTTCTTTGATCCAGATAGTTGATGCTGTTGCTGCATCAATGCCTGCTCTCCAGCATAAACGTAAGCAGGATCTTTAAGCTCGTTAGGACTAGACACAATTGGTCCCTTTTCAAAGGCACCGCTCAAATCAAACATTGAACTCTGTAAGGCAGCATCGATGAAAGGCGCCATTGATGGATCTTGAGAATGCCCATAATAGTCGAGAGACTTAACAGGTGCACTGTCAGTTGACAGATGTTGCTTCTGCTGCTGCTGACGTTGTCTATTGATGTGATGGCCAGAATGATGATGGTGATTGACCGGTGCAAATTTGTGCGACAATGGCTGCTGTCCAGCATTCATCATAATGCCATTGCTGTTGTCGCGGACAACATAATAAGCTGGCTGTCGATTGTTACTGTTTATTGTTGCCAGATTTGATTGTTCAGTGAAAGGATTCATCGATGACATGGTCTGACTCATACTATCAGCACCTGGATACACTAAAGCTTGCTGATAACTTGTTGACTTGCCAAATAGTGACGGTCTGTTTGGTCGACTTACAGCTCCACTGTGATGGTTGTATACAACTGGACGCGCTCTATTAGCCTTCAGTGGAAATTGTGGCGCACTGCCACGATAAGGCAATCTGAAGCCAGACAAGAGCGGCATTTTGAGACTGTCGCGAAGTTTGCCCCTGAACAACATTTGCGGTGCTTGTTTGCGCTGCTTGGTCGGCGGCTCTAGCTGATGTAATGTCACCATTTTCGATGTCATGTACGAATTGTCATACCCGTTGGCGGCAGTAGCTGCACCTAAGATGGCTTCATCTCGCAGGGTACTTTCGGGAGTGCTCATCACCGACGATACCGGCTCTGGATCGTTACCGCTGATTGGCATCGTCGATTCTTGAAGAAACATGTGAATTGGGCCATTACCGCTCACACTGCTACCTGATTGTGTATTTTCGCGCATCAATTGGTCAAAGTTGGCCGTCACTTGCCGATACCTTTGCGGTGATGCCCTTGGTATACCATTATGATGATCATTATTGGATTGGTGTGGTGCAGCAAATGTTTGGTCAAACTTGTTGCGCTCACTCAGGCTGCCCTTGTCAAAATACGGTATATTGTGTGGATGATGATGCAATTGTTTGTTGTCGTTGCTGTTGATGTGATGCTGTCCTCTTATCGGTCTGCGTGCATTGTCGTCTTGCTGATAAAATTTCGGGACATTTTCGATCGGCGACGATTTATCACCTGGCTGCTGTGTAACAGCCATGGCAAATGCAGCTGTTGTTGACGGCGATGACATTTGTTCAAGCATTGAATCTTTGGCACTCATCGGTTGTTTGGTTTCTGATGCATCATTTGTGACACTTTCTGATTGATGAAACATAGCCCTAGGTCCATTGTATGGGCCGATAACATAGCTTTCGGTATCTTCGCTGGCCTCGTGTTCCTGAGTTTGTACCGGTTGACTTGACACCACACCCTGAGCTGTGTTTGACAATGAGACCATGAAATCTGCTGAGGCTGTGTCCATTGCATCGTCTGATTGAACTTGATGCTTGTCAAACTTGTCATTCTTATAATTGACATATAAATTGGCGGGCCCAACAGGTTGGATAGGCTTACTTGGAGTAACGGCTGCAACACTCGATTCTTTGGGCTTTTTGAGGAGATCATGCATAACCATGGATTGCTCAACTTGATGAACATGAGCCTCAAGATCTGACAAGGACTGATTTAAAGCAGATTCGTGGCCTTTGAAATCGTTTGCATCACCGTCATAACCGAGCGACACTGAGCCTATGGTGGTTGCTGCCTGTGTTGCATTGAGTGACGATGCTTCAGTTACAGCTAGTTCCGATCCACTTTGTTCCATCATTGTTGGTACGATCTCGGTGATAAGATTAGTGTTGCTCTTACTATTCGTAGTTGACGGTGCATCAGATTCGCCCGCACTCTGGGGCTTTGAATGTTTGTCGCGCGTAAGCGATTGACTTTCAGCCATCATAGTGTCAGACACTTCCTCGGTGTTGCTCGGATATTGTGATGACGTTGCTGTCTGTCGCACATAATGGTAGCCACTGTTGGGTCCATCAGCTGGCTGATGATCTCCCGCATCATGATATGGTTGCCGATTGTTTGTCAGGCGAGACTGTTGCGCCTGTTGCTGCTGATTAATATGCGATCCTAACTGGCCGGGCATCTGTTGTTGCTGTTGCTGCTGCTGTGATGTTGGTTGTGGCTCGAATTGATGATGCAGATGCGCTTGTGACTGTGGCACTTGCATGTTAAATTCTTGCGACTGCATGCTAGTTAACCCTTGTTGTTGCGCAATCAAATTTGCAAATTCAATCTCACTCATAGCGGCACCATTCTGGCTGACATGAGCACTGATGGGAATGCCAGATAGTGGCGGTCCTCCTTTAAGTGCACTGTGAGAATCTTTGAGCAATTGATATTGTTGTCGATAATTTTTGCTAGCTGAAGGTGCCAAGCGGCCAAATATGGATGTTGGCAATGCATTGAAAAATATAGATTGATGTCGTGATGGCAAAAATGACAACGGTCGACGTAGAGACGATTTTAACGGACTGTTGTTACTGCTGATTACATTAACACTTTGTGAGGGCAAGCCGAAATAATTCTTTGTAGTGCTGGAGTCAGTTTGGTGAATTAGTTGTTGCTGCTGATGATGCTGCTGTTGCTGCTGTTGTTGGTGAGACCAGGCAGACTGTAGATTGAGTAAAAAAATATCGAATTCAGGAAGATTAGTTCACAATTCACACACAACGCGCGCTTACCAACGAACAAAGAGAAAATCAGGGCGCGCTTCGGTGCGTGCTAAGACACGTGTAAGTTTGAATCGTGCGCTCTCGTGATAGGTTCTTCGCGCTCGACACAAGCGAACCTATCGCGAGCGCAAGCACAATTGAGAATATAATTCTCATCAGATATCACAAAAGAATTCTAATAGAATATGATAATACTTACCAATATTGATGGAAATTTGAGGGGTTGAACTGTAGGCAAAAAGCAAATAAACAAAATTATGAGGGCGGATGACATCATGGCAGCTACTGAGGTATTCAACGATTATAGTGACCAGCCACCGGAATGATTGTGAAGCAAATGATTGGATGGAGGACAAAATATGTGTGTGTTAGTTTTGATAGCTTGATTTTGAAATCCTTACGAAATGAGTCTTTATCATTGAAAATAGTTCAAAATAGATCTGGCCGTAGATCAAAATCAAAACTCTTTCCACGATCAATCCTTACGATAGTAAGCCGATGAGAACAAAGGATTGACAATCTATCGCTATTTTAACATGATATCTACAAATAAGATACCTCTAAAGATCTGGCATCATTTATCTGACATACTAATTTAATCGCCTCATTGAAAGATCACAGCATCATACAAATTGACCCGTATGTTCGTCGTAAAACAAATATTCTTCATGGAGTGTTACAAAACAAAACTCACAACATAAATCCATGACCTAATGACATGTTTATTCCCATCGACAGGGGATGATCCGAGTTAATCGTGACCACAGGACACAAATTGTTGAGAACTACAACAGTAAATCACACAGTTATTAGGCGGGAAATCCTATTAATTTGCCGGAGGGTCTATCTTGGCTGACCTGTACACAACAACCTGACTACAACAAGCAGCACTAGTATATCATCAAGTTATGTCTAAAAAGGATCACATCATGAAGACATGATGACACAGAGCGAATTATAAAGCATTTTGACATTGTTTAGTGAGTTAGCGATGCCAGCAACGTGATAGGTCAATCCAACATACATATATATTTTCTCTAGCAGGCTGATTATAAATTTGTGCACCATTTGTCGTATGTACGATATGCGATAAATGATGCCGCCGGTCATAGAGCGGCTATCAGCGGCTTTGCTCAATCACATAGTGGCACTTCACATTCCCATGCTAAGCGGCGAGCATATTCTTCAATTAAGAGATATTCAAGTTGATGCATCTGATATCGTTGTGCTGCGGTGATGATTACCGTAGATCTGCGGGCATCATAATCATCATCATAAGAATTTGTTATTGTTATCATCACATTGATGATAATAATAATGGCTTCATCATTTTGGGAAACAACTGGTAGCTAATTTAATCACATTCTTAGACTCCTTGTGTTACCAAGTCGAGCGAGACAATCATATTGCTGGGAGAATAAAAATTTACGTGCATTCAAAAATGATTACAAGTACTTTTTTTTATATTCTTTTATCTCGTCTGGATACAGATGAGCAGAGTAAACGCGGCAAGGCTTGCGGCACGGCTTGATAAGTTAACAATAACATTTCTGGCATATCAAAACATCGTGGGCTTAGAAACAAAAAAAGAGCTTATAAGTCATGCTATATCCATCTGGATGTGCGAATGGAACTGCATTTCATACAAGCTAAGCTCTGGCGAGCTAGGTTGCTCTTATGGAATTAGTTGAGGCATCGAACAGAGAAACAGACAGCCAGGCATTCATCAGGCTAACGAAGTAATGGCACGTTGATTAAGACAGAACGAGTGTGTCGGGTGCATCGGCCGCAGACTTCGACTCTTTTCATGGAAAGACACAAGATCAAAACAACTTTCTTCATGGAATGATGAAGCAAGCTGTATTGTTTGTTCGGAAGCTGCTCATATGCTTTAATTAACGCTGAAACTTTCGATAGACTTGCTAATCTGATCGCTTAACTTACTGAGATTGGTTCGATAAAGTCAGGTGAACAGAAGAAAAAATGCATCTATTCGTGAGTGACTCCTTCCAACAATAACAAGAGTTCCAATTTGAAAAACTATGTTTGCATCCGATTAAAGTGCTAGTTCAATGTCCCGATGGACGATGAGCGACAGGCAACTGACCAATGGAGCAATGGACTTACTTTTCAGCCATGTGATGCTGATCAATGTAGTAGTGAAAGTTTTCAGTCTGCGCGAATCAAGTTGTTGCCAAAAGTCACAATGTACGCAACAGTGCGATGTAGTGACATTGCGACACCTGACCAGCACTGCAATATGTGGGCAATAGAGCCAACATACCTAGTAGAGACACACTGAACACAGATTGAAAGAAGCGCGCCTGGTAACGATCTATTTAACTAAAGCTCAGATAACGATACCTGAGTGACGAATGTTTTTTCCTCATCTTAAATATAGAACATTGGCGTGCATTAGGAGAATAATCATTTGTCGAATGATTCTTTTAAGGATGCACCTTCACGAAAATCATCAACTTTGCCATCAATATGCATGTTTGCAAATTTAACAGAACCATGACTCATTTGTGCTACATGTCATTATTAGCAACTTGTGCAACAGGGTTCAAAAAATTCAAGGCGTCTCACACATCGTTGTTGGAGTGATTCATTGTGGTCGGACATGGTGAAGGATTGATGATCACAGATGAATCACTCTTTCACCCAGAATGTGCATGAATGGCTTGGGAGAAAGAGCTTACAAAATACTCAAAGTCATTACAACAGGAAAAACCTGAAGAACAAGATTAACATGTCGATCATAAATTGTGCGGCACGTGGAACCAAAGCGAGTGTATGCAAAAAAGTGTGCCGCTAAAAATGGATGAATAGCTGTCATAGGATGTACACATTCTGCGAACCGATTTCAGGATGGCTAGCCATTCGTCGGCTCATTGGTTAGCTAGCGAAAAAATCAAGCAGCCTGCATCGGAAGTTAGAATTTCAGTCACTTTTGCACATCCGTTCGTTGTTCATTGATCGTCGTCGTCGGCGTCCAAATTGAGCGTCATTGAAACAGCGTGAACGGCGGCAAGTCAATGTCCGAGCCTAAGGCCATATTCATTGATGGGTCACCTGGACGGAATAGTGTCGGTGCAATTCAAAGTTGTATAAACACTTTTTCGTTCAATTGAATCGGTGTCAGTTTCACTACCAGTTCGAGCAGAATGAAGAGAGAAAAATATATAACCAACAATGAACTGTGAGCATAGCCATGGCGGCAAGTTATGTAACAAGACAACTGCAACAGCGGTAAATGCAACTTGCTATCTTCGTCGTTGTGACTGTTCGAACACTGCTATTGGACACGCAAACTGCTAACCGCCATGCGTGATAGTTTGTTTATAATATGACGCTGGTACACATTATAGACATGACTTCACATGCCTCAATTTCTCTGTATTGAGACAAACAGTTTATTGTAAAGTATCGAGAATTTTTCTGGTTCGCTCTCAATGCAGCATCGATGTTTATAAATCGTAAATTTATAAACGGCTTGATGTTAAGATGCTCATTGCTTTGAATGGCACTCAAAACACAACAGGATGACACGTCATATCAGATTAGGCGCGCTGCTTGCTATATTGAGACAAAACGATGTCTCTCTTTATTATCAGACTGGCTAGAACTATTAACCGAACTAACTGGCTGACTGACTGCTACATTTCTTATAATTAAAGTTCATCAAAGCAATTGTCACATTCTGTTATTGCTCGCAATGAGCAAATGATGCTGTCCAGTATGAACAGCAGGTTGTAAACAGAGTCAATTTGTGCAAAAACGGCTGCCAATTTTCCTCGACAAGGCAATTTTAATGGTCATCAATTGAGATGCAAACGCTTAATCGATTTAGTTCGGCAAAATTGCGATTCAGAGCTGAAATTCAAGTCTCAAATTTTTGCTGCTGAATCATTTGTTGCAACAAATTGAGAGCTACTAAATTTCTTTTTTTTAGTGAGCGGCTAAGTCAATCGGTTTGCGTCGATGTGATTAAACTCTCGCTCTATCATGACGACTAAAGAGACGATTTCAACGGACGAGAGGGTGAGTATTTGTTCCTGTATCTGTTTGCATGCCTCGAATGCGAATGTACACAACTGCTTGATTGATATTAGTGTGTTTATGTCGACGAGCAAGCTCATTAGGTAGCCAAGCAATTAATTTTTATTCTCTCACTCTTCCAAATTGCTTGCACACTTAAATATACAGCAAAACATGCACAGCTTACATTTGCGTAACAGTGGAGCGGCAGTGATTCCACTTCAACAATAGGCTCGTTAATCAATATTGACGTCGCACCCTGACTAAATATTATGTTCATCATTCTCAGTTTGGATCATTTCTTTGAAGATATCTATTGAAAGACGAACACATCTCATATATGCACTTCACAAGTGGCTCTAATTCAATAATAGAGGCTTGATCCATTAGCATGGACACAAACATGGTCGATTGATATAATAAGCACATTGTTCAATGCGTGTGTTTATTATAGACACTGACAATGTGATGAGTCCAATACACACGCTTGATTTTCATTCTCAACGGCAATCGTCGTGGTCGATTGTCGGAGTGTTTTGTTTGCGTGGGCCCGAGGCTATTGAAATTGGCATGGTGCGAATGACCTCGCTATTCAAAACCAACAACAACGACAAAGATTGGTGCGCCTTTTTACATGAAACATGTTTCACTTTTGCTGTGCTATAGAAAAATCTATTGATGGAAACATTTGCTCAAAGTTTTGCTTAATGAAGCTAATGATGCTATTGATAGCCGACCGACAGGTAAGCGAAAAAGACTGATCAGCACTAAAGCTGGCAAAATAATCATAATAATAATGCTACACTAAGGCGCATTATTAAACCGACAAGGCAGCGGTGTGTGTGTGTATGTTTGTGGAGATGAAAAGAAAACAGAAACAGACAGACACGATAAAAAAGAATACTTGAATGGTTTTCACTTGTACAACAGGTGCTGAAAGTTGAAAGTTATTGGCATAATCTTACCGCTCGAATCGGCTGTTGGCCAACTGATTCCCAAGAAATCAGTCTTGCCAAATCAGTGTATTCAAATCCATACACATGCATGACTGATCATGGGCAATGGCGGCAAAAGCAATCGGCACGACTCGCACACAAAAGTTTTCAATCTATGTAACGATGTTGAGGTGTTCGAGATGGGCTTAATTCGTTCTGGTGACCGTTACACTGGCGCTGACATCTGATGTCCCGAGGCACTTGAAATTCCCAAAATGATTACCGGACTCTGCAACTAACGTTCCGCTACTAAAGATCGCGAATTGACAAGGCCTCGGCCGAAATTGATGATATAATGTGATTAGTTGGCAAAAATTTTGCACAACGAGAAACATCGAGAAGCATCGACAGAATAATACAAAAGCGTTGAGAAAATATTACTGTGTTTGATTCATCAGCGTGAGTGTAAGTCAATATATTGCTATAACGACCAATCAACTCGTTGCATAAACAGAGTGTACCGTTGCCACAATACCATTACCAATATCAAGTTGTAAGAGGTATACGACGGGAGAAGAAGTGAGCAAATGTAAGAAATAGCCACTATGGCCAATGGCAAACTTTCGTTGACTGCTGCCGATGATTGCCGACTGTTTGTTTATTTATTTATCATTACTGAGCTCCAAATTCTATCTATTTATCTGTCGTGGTGTGCGTGTGCCGCTCTTTCAGCACAACAAGCCAGTGGTGAAGCGAGTCGAGCAATGTCAGCTTGTTCAGTGCTGACCACAAATGAATGAGTATTTGATTCTTTTTTCACCTGTTGCACACAACAGTGCGCTGCAGCAAACCAAACATGAACCTGTTGCTCCAATGAAACGGAAAAAATCTTGATCAGGATCAGCAATAGCGGCAATAGAAGCCAACAGAAGTGATCAATCTATTTCTACCATTTCGCACTGTACCGTCTGCAATGAATGAGTTTGTGTGTGCCAATTTCAACGCGCGCGCACACACACACACACACACACACACACACACACACACACACACACAC
>JAIFTH010000164.1:0-49454 GCA_019968535.1 Fragariocoptes setiger | reverse complement strand
CTCTCTCTCTCTCTCTCTCTCTCTCTCTCTCTCTCTCTCTCTCTCTCTCTCTTACAGAGAGGGAATTCGCTCCACAAAGACTGTTCTGAGACGTTCTATTCTCAAGGCGCCATTTGTAGTTCTGCGGAGCTACCCAGGCTTTCGCACAACGCACACACGTGTCGACAGCGAATGTTTCGTGTCTTCATTCTCTCGCATTTGGTGTCGCTCTTGACTGTACGGCTCAAAGCGTACGCTGACGCCAGCGAGTGAAGCTGTCGATTGAGATTGCGACGAATGTTTTCTTTCACGAGAGAACATGCTAATTCACTCACACTGCAGTCAAATAGTGGCAGATTATCGTGTACCAAAAACTAAAGTCGCTTTCGATTGAAGCTTCACATATTCACAATCTCAGCTGTGAAATTGCCTATGTTACACCGTGTTCGCTTTCCGTGATACAAAATTAATCGACGTAAAACATGTCATTCTATGAATGAAATGTTGATTGCTCAGATAAGATTAATCATCAAGAACAACAATTGTGACTTAAAATTTCTGACGGTTTAAATAATTCACTTTATGTTTCGAACATCGGATATTAACTTGGTTTTCGATTACTCGGACCTGTGATCGATCACGATTCCGACCCTCGTAATCGCTATTGATGCTGACGCGCTAACACAGCAATTCAGCAGGCTCTGACACTATTCGATAAGATAATGTGACGATCTCGCTTGGTGACATACCACATAGGGAAAATTCTTCAAGTGTTTCTTGAAACAATAGTATTCTGTTTTGTTCCAGTTTCTCGATGACATCACTGACATTTGTAAATTTGACTCCGAGTGGGTAACCCTGTTTGGATGTAGTTGACCAGGGTCGGTTCACGTTGAGAATTATATAGCATGAACTGGGCGGTGATGACGGACTATCTGACTTTCTAGACAGAAAAACTTGTCCTACACGTAAATTAGACACATCAAGCAGTGGAGATAGTTTCTGACGAAATGTTGCAAACGTTAGAGTAATATCATATTGTTCCAGTTCAACCTCTAGTACGGGACTATGAAGCTTAATATACAGTGAATCTTTTATAATTTGTTTGAGCTTGAAGTTATTCAAATCATCAATTGGATAGACAGACATTGAAATCTTGATCGTAGAATCAGATTCAACATCCCGATTGCTCGTTTGATTATTTAATTTTAATAATTTTCGAAGTTTTTGCAAATGTGCTGTGTTATTCGAAGACGGCTCTCGGCTTTTGCGAGGGATGTCTGTTGTGGTTGTGTTGGTGCAATCCATGGGTAAATAAGTCTCATGCTCAGATTGTCTCAAGCACTTCGTTTGTGATTCAATCGAATTGACAACTCGAGCCAAAGTGAAAAAAGATTTTCGACGTTCTTTCATAAATGTTTTCATATCGTACAACTTGAGAGATATTTTGATATGTGCACAGAGATAATCCTTGTATTCTTTGAATTTGCCAACGAGATGATTGTATATTCGATCTAGAGGCTTTTCGTGAGGCCGACCAATTAAAAACACTGTCTTCATTGGCTCCAATTGCTCAGAAACCACAATAAACAAGCTTTCAGGGTCGACAGTCATCCTAAGAAAATATTCAAGAAAAGTCGGCAATAGTAATCTAGGTCTACAGAAGTCTATCTTCAACATGATGCGATGAGGCTCGGCCAAAAAACCACTGATTAGTGATTGAAATTCCTCCATAGAATTGATCCGATATAATTTTGGGTATATCGTAGAATCATGTTTCACTATCTTGGATAAATTATCACTACTCAAAATTTTTTGCCATACAGAGTCTGTCTTGGTGTATTTCATTGTATTAAATCACGTGATTGTGTAAAATATAAATCGAATTCGATCATTTCTGTCCAAAACAACGAATGTTTCCTAATGCGATGACACGTGAGATTTGAACATAATTTTTACCGATTCATCGACAACTTTCGATTTTTCGAATTCATGTGTTGTGTACATCTCATTTAATTTAAGGTTGTGAACATGAATCAACACAACGTTTCAAGTTAAAACCTTCAACATTTGCGCAATCTCATTGTTGAGATGTGTTTGGCAGAGTCAGCCTGACGATGTTGGCCTGACACACAGTTACAAACGAATGTTTTGTCGACTTTTAAAGAAGAGGTTTATGCGAAGATCACAAAATTGTGTAAATGTGCTTATTCAGGACCAGCGGCTGATAATTGTTACGAACACTTGAGCCTAATTCATAACACAATTCATCTAGAATTTCCGCGGTCCTTGTTAATACTGAGATTAGAATGTTTCTTAAAAATAAATAAAAAGAAATGAGGTTTAAGGAAAATTCAAATTGATAAATCCTACATTGGTTTATTCATCAATTGCGAATGTGTATTGGCACACGGAACACTACGACCTGATTCGTAACTTATCGAGTGACATTGATTTTTCTCAAATAGATTCATGGGGAATTACAAAGAGACATAAACAAGACATATTGTGTTCTTTAGGTCACACAGCGTTCCTTTTCATTTTGCTTGTAAAGCTTCGCCGCAGATAAAATAAGAGCAAGCTCTTATTCTTTGAAACAGAATCACTATTTGAATCAAGTGAAATGAGTTTAATAAGCATCAAATGTGAAGGAAACGAATAACCTGTATTATGTTTATGATTCTTCTCAAATCAAACAGAACAGATAGAATTTCTATGTGTAATGTTATTGTTACAACTTTTGCTTGTTATATTTTTGGTGCATCTTGTGTGCATCGCTCACGAGAAGAGTCGTGAATTAAAGCACGAACAATTTTTTGTCCATCGAAAAATATCGTGGAATTGTGGCGCCCAATGTGCCAATTGTATCAATTGCATGTAACAAGCGCCTTTGAATCATGTTCGAATTTGGCTAAATCAAGCTAGCCAGCCGACCGAACGTAGTAATCGATCCATTGTTTGCCCATCACACAGATTTTGTAGATTGAGCAAATTGTTCAGTGTATCAATTTCGGCATCACTGCCAGTGTTTGCCTTTCTCTTGTTGCATCATGCGCAGCTCTCGAGCTTGCAAAGAATCAGCGTAACGAACAAGCGATAGTCTGTCTGTTCATCTAGACAAAGTTCTAGTTGCTTGCCCGTCTGTTATGATCACCTGTTGAATCCTGTATGAGTCCGTGCGGGCGGGCGTGACACAGTCCGTGACACAAACTAAGAAGTTGTTAGTCGAGCAAGCGAACGAACACAAGTGAACAGGTGAAAGAATGAATTGAACACAACAGACAATTTTCAATAGAATGGAACAAACTGTATAATACAATGGAGCAGAGCAACGCAAAATCGATGGATGCATCAACTTTCACAGTGCCACCGTGGTCGATGTTGCAGCGACAAACCACGCGAGCAATCAAACAACAGGATGCAAAATCAATGCCGTCCAGTCGAATCAAAATGGCTCACTTGCTCTCTTGTTCGTTTGTTTGTTTGTTGGCTTACATTTGCTGAGTATTTGTGTTGGCTGCCATGGAAATCTCTTCACATCAAAGTGAGTCCAATTGATATCCAAGTGACTTTAAAGGTGTGCTGAGGCTTACGAAGAGCAAAACAGAAGCAAGCAAGCAAGTGTAACTGGCAATCGAATCTTGTAGAAGGTCAGACGACTCATCATTCGCTTTTCATTTTGATGCCGTTTTATTTTGCTCATCTTCTTGACTCGTCGTCGTCTTCGTAGTTTGCATTCGATTCAAATTAATGTACAAACGCGCAGCAATACAAACGCGATTCCATTTGATTCGATTGTGATAACATGATTCCTTTAAACAGCAAGCTGACTGACAGCAAAA
This sequence comes from Fragariocoptes setiger, assembly GCA_019968535.1. Taxonomy (NCBI): domain Eukaryota; kingdom Metazoa; phylum Arthropoda; class Arachnida; order Trombidiformes; family Phytoptidae; genus Fragariocoptes; species Fragariocoptes setiger. The sequence continues at coordinate 45,633 of JAIFTH010000164.1, read as the reverse complement.
CAAACGACGACAATGTATAATCAGGTCACCCAGTAGTTGTTTGTTGCATTGCCTGCGCGAATCAGATGAGCACGTTGGATGCTCGCTTTTGAGAGCTTCGAACATATTTATGGACACACAGAGCAACCTATAATATGCGGTGCTGGTATTTTGCCGTTCGACGACAATGTGTCGATGACTGGCAACTCAAGTTTCAATGATTACGGTTGAACTGCATTCGGCCAATTGATCTGTATTCTACGAATGGCATTAACATCATCAGTTGTGTGCTCCTATGTTGTCCTATGTGTTTGGTGCACCTTCGTTGGCACCCTAATTGACCATTGCCTGAATCACACTCAATATTAACACGCAGACGCGCGCATTCACTTGTATAGAATATCTCGTGATGGGACATACTGACACAAATCGACACCTTTCCTATCGAGCTTAAGGTGTCGACTGTGATGCTTCAGTATCAAGAGTGATTATTTCAACAGCAAGAGAGTCAGATGTCGATCTAAAGTTGATTGCTGTTTCACATCGTTCGAGATCAACATCGAGTGTGTGTAAGAATCTTGTTTTGATGTGCTTTCATCTCCTATGTGTGTATGTGCGTGCGTCTATGTATCGAATGCAATGTTGCAATCAAGACAAATGTCTAGATGCTTCAATTGTGTAATTGGACACACACTTTTCACACTGATTATTATGTCATGACTCTACTCACGGATATAAAGTTGTAAAATTTATTCCACATGACAGTGAAATGCAGTGTTGCATTATGAACAATGCATGATGTACGAATGTTCGTCGTGCGATATGCACACGCACAGCTCACGATTTACGACGGCGACGAATACCAGCAGCGTTGTGAGAGCTGAAAATCGTGCATCAATTGAATGACACTGAATTGAGTGTTAATCTCGCTCACACACATCTACCATGTAAACTGCAGTGTCTCGTGTCTGTCCAACATCAGTTTGCAGTCATCTTGAAGTCTAAGATAACTAGAAGCTGGTAGAGATAGAAGTGATGTGTGATAATAAAAGCATTTCTCTTTCTTTTACCTGTTGCCTTTCTCTTGCGCTTGCTTGTCGAAACAAGGAGGGAAATCTATCCATCTCTTTCGATTGTTCCGACACAAGCACAAAAACGCATAAAAGCGTTTGTTGTTGTTATTGTTGTTGTCGTTACACATAGTTACATGTATATCCTCAGGTCACAAAGAGAAATCTTTTCCACTGCTACTATAGTATTGACCCTGAACAACCTGACATTGAAACATTCGTATAATTGTTCATGTAATCTTCATGTTCATCATTGGTAAAAACTTGTGTTGTTACAGCATATCATTTCATTTATGCAAAGTAGAAAAATAGACATGAAAGCAAAGCTCACGCACGCGACTCAATACAACAGCAGCAACAGTGTTCTCGGACTCAACACACTCCCCTGTCTCTCTCTCCCTCAGTTCGACACATGGCATTCTTTTCTTCTCTCTGCGCTACCAAAGATACAACTTTGATGGATTGAAACACCCACTCTGTAACATTCAGCAGCACTGCAGTGCTATCTTTTTGCTGATCACTCTTGATGTTAATCTGAAATTCGAACTAAAAAGTCAAAGCACATGTGAGAGTGACATAGAAACTTCACATGCAAACTGCTCATGCAAGCATGACTATCGCTAGTTGACCTAGTATTAGACATTAAAAAAAGTTAGACCACAACATGTGACACACACACACACTCAATAACTCAATGGCGCTAACGAGAGCGAATTGTCTCACATTGATTTCACTTACGCTCATGTGATATTGCCATTCAAGTCTTCGTTGAATGTTAGTGATTACTTGCACATTAACCGATTGTCAGAAGAATCTCTGAGTTCCTCCGAATGTCTACAGCCACATTGTTAATTGGTGACATTGATTACACTGCACAATTGTCCATGAAAGTTTTATCCCTTCATTAAGGTTGATTATTCATTTGACACGCTTTGCTTTCTCTCAGCCTCAGTCTCTATAAACTTCTTTCCTAAGAATCATTATTGAACTCCATGCACCTCTGTTACGTAGCAACTCTCTTTTTTCGCTAATCACTTCATTCTTATTTAGCGAGGATTCAGTAAACGAACTTCTGAATTGACACAATTTGTGAGACGTATTTCTCAGGAGTCAGCAGCTAACAATTAGCAGGTGACTGAGGAATCTAGTTTTGGTCAACTATTTTCGAAACTCAGATGGTGTTTGTAATGAACATGAAAATTGATTTTGACAATCAATGCAGAGACTGAGTGAGCGGTCGTTAGTTTGCTTCGTTTTCTTTCAAACAATCATCATTTCATTATTTTGAATATTCATTGGTGATGTTGCCGTTTTTGCCCATTCGGACTCTGAATAACATATTACTGCCAACTTTAGAAACTCTGACTTTATCTGGATGACTGATTCGCCAACTGACTTCTCACTAGTGAAACATTGTATTCACTCAAAAGCATTACCGTACCGACGAGCATGTATACAGTAGAGTAGGTGTGATGATAAATTGCTCCTGACGGATGTTATCGATAACTTGTGACACTAATTTGTTTCACTAGCCAACATTGAACAAACTTTGGTTATGTTTCTGTGAACCGCCAATGGAAAGAACTGAAACTTAAATCCAATCTGTTCGCCGGTGATTAGTCAATGGAATGACTACTGTCATCCTATCCAAATATTGAAACGAATCATTTTTGTGTTCATTCTCACTTTTTGTATGAATAAATTACGATTCTTCTCTAGTCTCTACATTGAAAATTAAGGATCCTTTAGAGTTTTAGACCTAACAGATACGAATAGGAAAAAGAAAAACACTGCCCACGCAAATATTGCGAGGGTGTCTCACACTACTGAAGGCCCATGCAGTCTGAAATTAATGATGCTTACCTTGAATTGTGCAACACTCGACAGGTTACTGTTGATTATTCTTTGCTGGTCGTTTTAGGGTTGTTTTGATGTTCTTTTCGAGATGCACCAGCGACAAAAATTGCGCCCTCTTCTTTCAGATAATATTTAATGCTTATAACGAATTGGATATCGAAAAGCTTGACACTTGTTTCTTGACTTGAATTTAAATAAACTTATATCAACTTGGGTTCATGTTATTATAGTGTGGCATGCATTGCTTCCAGATTGAATCGTTTCTATGACTGATTCGAACAGATTCATAATAATATTAACGGCCCTATAAGCAAATTCGGCTTACACGTACAAACAATAATCGATTGAAAGATTGCATTTGACTACAAGACAAGATGTGCTCGTGCAACTGGTGGAATGCATTGAGAGCAACATCTAGCAGCATGGTTGAAAATGTAGTCAATGAATGTGACATTCAATGATGAGAAACTATCGGTCGATGGCACTGGTTGATATATAACAACACTCAATTTATCCCACAGCAACCAATAATGCTGCTCCGTAATGTTTTTTCTACTGCAAACGTTCGCTAGTTGACCCGTGTGTATATTGAACTCATAAAATCCAATGCTGATAAATACAGCGTTGTTTTTGTGATTCGATAACTCAAAACTGTAGACTCTTCTTGACTTGATGCAGAGACATTTCTCTACTTGCTGGTATGCGCATATAAGGCAACAACTATTTCTAGTTTAATTATCTCATTGATGTTGTCAATGATATCGAAGCTTTGACACTGACTTGGTGACTTATCGGTGATGACTTCGTCATGTCGTCTTGACACTGAATATAGATTGGATTCTCTGTATGCACTCTTTAAGACCGATACATGATGCTGTTCCACCTTGATCAGTCATGTTGCTGCTGTTGTCAAATTGAACTTGATTATGCCGCACACACGCACAGGCACACACACAGCTAAGATGGTCGACTTGTTGTGTGCTGATAGTGATCGAGACGATAGTGAGAATGCGATGAAAGTAGCCTGCCGTCAAGATGAAGCAAATAATGGCCTGCCGAGCAAGCTTTCAAGTTTAAGGTCTCTGCGTGTGTGTTGCCCGAGTGTGGCAACATTGCCGAGACCATCGTTGTTTTCGCCGTCATGGTTGTCGTCATTGTTGTAGGGCGCATGCGCTCTATTACAATGCACCGTTATGACTTGGTTTTGCCAGTGCTGCGATCATCAATGATGCTGAAAGATGTATGTAAACAGTCTAATACAGAGACAGATTATTTTTCTCGTATATGCTTCTCTTTGATGCTATGTGCATGTATTTTTCTCTTGTTGTTGCTGTAATTGTTTTTGTATTTCGAGCGAGAGTCATTGAGCAAATATGCATGTTATAAAAACTAGTCGTTCTTATAAAAATCGAGTCATCAAGGTATCCTATTGCTGGATGTGTCCGACATCACACATACCTTTTACATATATATTGTTGTTGTGACACATCCATCAGTCTACAATCAAAATCAAAATATCAGCAACGGCAATAGCTACAAGGCATCTGGCTAAACAAGCGGACTTGTGTTACATAGGTATTTTGCTCGATAGACCTTGAAGATTGAACGATATTACTGTCGCTACAAAGTCAACATCATGAAATAAGCTGACCACCGTGTCGGTAATGTAGTCGTCAATCGATTGGCATGTGCCACGCTTCGCTGATCTATGCCACCTTGATGGTATGAAAAATAAAAAATCACACTTGTTTGCATATTGTTTTTTCTCTCCTTGCATAGATGTGTTTAGTTTCATTACTTAGTATACAACTGCATGTAGCAATGTTTGTTTTTGTGATCAGACTTATTCAGAAATATAAGAAATTCACGTGTCTTTCGTACATTTTCAATTTATGGAGCACACCATTTGGCTTCGTTCGACTACAATCGAACGGTTCTTAAAATTTTTGTCCATTTCATTTCGTCTCAGCTCAATGGTTCAAAACGAACAACGACTAGTGCTACTATCTTAGTTGGCTACTATGTTGATGCTGTCCTTGTAATTCTTGTTGACTTACTGATTGTGTGACTAATAATTCGAGCATTGGGGCCACAATCGAAATGGCTCATCCTCGATTCGCATCACAACACATCACAATGATTTGAGATATGTTTGTGTGGTCATGTGATCAGTCAAAATGAGGACAGTAAAATTATTACACAAGAAGTGTGAGTACGTGTTGTGTAAGGGAAATTTAGAGCACTTGCCGTTAGTCAGTAGGTCATCACCATGTCCTAACATTCTCTCCTCTAATATCGATGATAACGACGAATACAACATAAGAACAGCAACAGCAAAATACACGACTTGTGCTTCAATGTTTTCGTATTTTCTTGTTATTTTTGGGTGAAATTGATCAGTAATAATAGCTATTGTGTTTTGTTATATTGAATTCTCCATCCTTAATGTTGTGACGACGCTAACTCATCAGTGATAGAGTCCATTGGGAAACACACAAATCAAACAATCTCAATTTTATGCTCTCATCGTTCGAACGTCACGATTCTATTGATCTTTTACGCTTCCGTTCTTTGAGCACAGTTTTCATGGATAAAATAGTGGTTATTTGGGTGGTCCGATGATCAATTTGGCCCAATTGGTTTCGCAACAATTGATTGAGGATTCGTCACTCTGAGATTGGTCTTATGGAACCTGTTGATGATTTCGTGACTCGTCTGAGACCATTGAGTACATATCGACACTGGCGCCATCTATACCTCCATATGAGAAAGATTCTATCAAAACAATGGATTGAAAAATTCTTAAAAATTCAAAATAAATGACCATGTGGTCATTTTGACATCTTTTTCAATTGCATATTAATGTGAATTAAGAGAGGGAAGCTATTTGATACCGGCATTGATAACGAACACGCAGCGAACAAAGTGATAGTAACAGAGCGCCATTATTGTTCTCTGTGTGTGTTTTATAGCGCCAGTTTGTATGTTACTACCGGCCATTTGGTTTTTAGCTCGTACAGACATTTCAAAGCGTCTGTATCGATGCTGAGTGAAAGCTACGATTAGATCGAATGTTACAATTGGATGCACATATTACTCACGCTCTCTCCCTCCTCTCTTTCTAGTTTCTGCCCAGTGGGCCTTGTTGTAGTCGTAACTGATCGACGCAGCAACGCCAGCAACACGAAGGCGTGCACGTTATTTTTGGATTTGGCTTCTTGCCAATCGTGCCACTCGGGCAATAAACCGGCACTTCATTGACCTCATCATGCTTGCCGAGAGATGTATGTGTGAGTGTGAGTGTGTGTGTGCGTGTGCCTGTGATGTTGTAAAAACCTACTTCCATTTCAAACTGTAACTGTCGGCATCCAAGATCTCAAGGAAAGGCAGGCAAGCAAGGCAGAGCGCAAAGCAACGCGCAACACATGCAGCGTCAAACTTGACATATAAGCTCGAAGTGAGCGAAATTTTAACACATCTTGTAATCGTACAATGAGTTGATGTCGATGTGCGTGCTTGTGCGTCTAACGAACGAATGTCTATGCGCATCTTGTAGTGAATGTGTTTGCGTATGCGAGTGTCATACGATGAGGTTTGAAAAGTGAAAGGCTGGCAGGCGATTCGTCAGCTTCTACTATATCTTGAATGAGTGAAAAAGTGAACACACGTAGACTTCCTAGTCGATGCTGTTGAAGCTGCTCCCTCAAATGAGATAAAATCCAATGCAATGTCCCACACTGGCCATTCAAAGACACTGCGCATTGCATATCGCACACAAAGCAAAGCAAAGCATCGGCATAGAAATAAATAATAATAACAAGCAACCAATGTAGCCAATGAGCCTCTTGACGAACTGGCTTTAAAGAGAAATCTCTTGTGCATATTAAGACACACTGTTAACAACACACGACACATGAGATTAGAATGAATTGAACCATATGAATGTATTCATTCTTTGCATAGTTTTAGTACTGTATTGCAGCATATAAATAAATGGATGCGAGAGGCATGTGACAAAAAGTATGCGGGCATCAGCCACAACTTAACGCCATGGTGACTTGACATATCATACAATTGACTTTTGAAACCAACGGAACATCTGTTTAACAGAATCAATTACAGTGAGATAGCCACACACGCACACACACACACACACACACATATATATATATATTGTCATCATTCAATACATTTCGATGAATGATTTTTCCAAATCAGACTTCTTTGGGTGAATTCGTCATAAAAAAGAATATTTGAAGTAATTCGAGTTGGAAAAAAATGCCAGTATAATAATCCAGTCATGATGTCGGCCGAGGGACAGTATAGCAATCACTCAGAAAATAACATGCAAGCTGACAACAATAATAATCATGATAATGATGGCAATGAAACAAAAGAAAATGGACAGCAACATCAAGAACAGCAAGAGGGTCACGAGAAAATTGAGCTTGAACAAGATAAACAGCAAGAGATGAAAGAACGAGAGCGGCGCAGACGTGCCAGCAATTATCCTATCAAACGATACTCTATGTCACAGTTGGAGCATGATCTGCAATTGGATGATGGGTCGACCATCGAAAAGCTTGAAATCAATTTGGTTAGTCAATTACGCCAGCATTCACCTGAAACCAATAACTTTGACACATCGCTCATGCCTTTGCACGCACAAAAGGCAAATTCGTTATTGGCCAAATTGGATCAGGATGATGCCGACAGTATTTTGACGGTATCAGATAGCGCTTGTAAGAAACAAGTGAACACACCGTCGTCACTGAACGACGACGACGATGACAATGCGCTAGATCGCGATGTATTGATGATCATGTCACAGTGCAATCTTAACGTTACCACCAAGGCCGAACACAATGGGCGTCACAAAGACGATGTGTCACCACAATCGACCGATCGAACCTCGACAACATTAGACGACGATGATCTGCGAAAATGTCACAGTGAAGCCGCATTGGCCAGTGATGAATATGATTTTTTGGACGACGCTGATTTGGCTCAAATGAGTCCCATCGGTATCATCCATGATCGAAATTCAGCAACGAAAATCAATCAGCAACATTTAGCTGCTCACAGTGATCGCTCTGACGATATTGTTAATCCACGAGATGAGCAGCCGTATGGATCAACAGCAGTATTGGTGTCTCCTGGTTTTGACTCAAGTCCCACGTTAGAAAATAGCACAATCAGTTTAGCCACGCTCATTGATGATGTTCAACCTCAAAAAGAGAGCTTAGAAAATAAGCACGGTATTAATGGTGATACTGATATACCAGACACGATTAGGCAAAGCAAACAATACGTCGAGACTGAGTTAGACCTGCTTAGCACGAGCAGCGAACAATCAACGGGTAAACAAAGTGACGATGAGACAAATCAAAAACAAGAAGAGACTGAGGAATCGGACACAAATCAACCGACAATCAATCCAACTGAGATACAAATGTCACAAAACGAGACAAAAGAAAAGAAAGACAAACAACAGCAAACTTATGTCAATAGAGACTATCAAGAAGGAGCACAAAAAGAACGACAAGAGTCGACGGATGAATTCGGTTCGCTCATGTGCAATTTGTTGCCACCGATTATTGAAGAGGATGAGCACGATCGTGCATCTAGCGTTGCATCATCAATACGCGGAGCCTGTAAGCAAACAATCAACTTTCATGATGCTCTCAAGAGAGTGTTGTTGTTATTTTTGATATCATGCAGTTTCATTAGAGTTGATCGTAAAATTAGTTTTATTACATATTTCACGTATTATTGACAGACATCAAAATCTATCATCGGTTTGTTAACAATCATTGTGAATGCGCACACAATCAAGTAGTCAATGTGCGAATGCCATTTGACGCCTCAAGACTACCGAGAAGCTAGCAAACTCTAGATTACTTGTCGACGCTGATGATCAGTGGGAGTTAAGCTATCAAGACTTGAAAGTTGCATTCAACTGACTAATTGGTGCACAACGATAACTGACACAAGCGACACTAGTTTTGTTTCGGCTCGATCAGTGTCATTTATCTGGTCGTCATTCAATTGTCGAAATTGCATTCAGATTGAAAATGGGAACAATCATAGCACTTGGCAATCGCTTGAACTGTTGAGTGAAGCCGCTCTTCATCCAACTGATAAGGCTACTGATGATTATGTGTATGTTGTTGCAATCATAATTTGCCATGCCTTCAGATGATTCGAGTGGCACCAATCTACGAATAACAGGGCGTAAGCACTTTTGTGGCACCTTCGTCAAGCGCTCGAACAATCAATGGCTGTATGCCAGTTTGTTGGTTACCATGCGTTGAGTCATTTAATTTAGTACGGTAGTCTAGCTAGCTGTGGTTTGTGCTGGAATGTTGGATGATGCGTTATGATGTTTTACGTTACGATGAGCCCTTTGTAAAGCAATTGTTGCTCTCATAGGCTCTCTCATGAACCAATACTTATTAACCAAGCACATTAACAAACATTAAGTTATCTGAATTGCCAGTTTGTTTACATTGGCCAAACTTGATGTGATCAACCACAATCAGTCAGTATGTCATCCAGCCACGTCGTATTTGGCTTCCTGTTTATCAACGCAATCGTTGAGCGTACCTTTTTTGTTATTAACATTATTATTTTTCAGTAGCTCATGTGCATACGTCAGTGCATGTTTTGTTCAACGTCGACGCCCTAAGATGATTTTATTCGATGGAATCTAATGCTAATAAATTTTCTCCAATCCCACTCCGATATTATCTCATTTGACTGAACCTAAAATCTAATTCTCACAGCTGCTGTTGCTACAGGAGAAATAAACCATGCACCAGCCAGTCAAAACTCATACTATAATTCACTAGGCCCTAATAATTTGACCCAACAACAAGCTAAAGCTCAAACGGAATCAAAAGACCAGCTTGATCAAAATCAGTCATACTCATCACAAACATTGCCGAGTAATTTTGTCACTGATGAACAGCAGCGCGGTCATCTGATCGACCAGAACACTACTTATCATACACAACGTAATATAAATTATCGAGCGCGTCCGCAAGACGACGACGAAATACCACCTAAAGTACCTGTACGTCGTTCATCTCAGCAGACTTCTAATAATTACAACGCTCATCATCAGCAAAGGCTACCACAGCAGCAACAGTATCAACATCAAAATTGTACGTTCCAATTTTCGAACGTATCTGCTACGAGCTATGCAGAGCTCATGTTTTTAGAGCAACAGCAATCAAAACAACAAAACAATATCATTAATAGCGAAAATAATATCCCAGTGAATAAATATTGTGAACAAGCACAACAACAACAACAGTCAGAGTGCTTGCCACCGCCACCCAGCAGTACGTTAGCCACACAACATCCTAATATAGTTCCAAGAACAACAGAACGAGAAACATCACGCTCACTTGGTTGTCTGGCACCAACATCTGAATCGAGGAGTTCAAATCATGTCCAGCGTCAGCATGTTGATCGTATGAGGTATTCGGAGTGCGGACGATTTGAAACCACGCGAAACTACACGAGCGACAAAGAAAAGCGATCTCTGTCAGCAGTTGTCACGCCAACACATTCGTCATTAACAACGCTGATGCGTGGCCCCCGTTTCAAAGCAAGTGCGCCCAAGAATATCTGGTCACCTTCGAGCTCATCAATTGAGTCAAGTGCTGTTGGGCCAGATATCACTGCCGAAGCAGCTGTTGATGAGGCTCTAAATCGGATGCAATCGATCTTGGGCGTGAAAAATTCGTCTGCGTCTGTTGCCATGATTTCACGCGAAACAACTCTGGCACCAGCACCTGAACAATTTCGAGGTGTTCAACATCCGCGACGGCAGCATTCAATGCCATCGATCGGTTCGCGCTCGGGTGATCAACTTGAGCGTGACGATAAAAACGACGAGTCTACAACAAATGACGAACAGCGTACTGTGTTGTCAACAGGGGACACACCTACATCACAAAGATTAGCCGCCAGACGCCAAGAGCAGCGTGATATATCAAAATTTTGGACACTGCCAAGAGCACCACCTGCTGAATTTGATGGTGAAATGGACAGTTTTAGGCACAATTCCACACGCGGACACGCGGATGAACAGGCAAATGAGATTACACAAGCACCAAAAATGGGCCCAGCAGATGGCTCATGGTACAAATCAATGTTTAACGCAATGCATAAGCCAGAAGACAGCTCACAGGCTCCTAATTCTCGTCCGAACAACGAGCATAACGTGATCAGAGTTACACTCAAGTCTCCCCGCACTGATCTACGTTCGTCGCCCACATATTTGGCCCCGGAAGATGAGGATGCCGGTGCATCACGACACAAGTTTTATCCCAATGACATCAGTGAATATGAGCCAGGCTTAAAGTCGAGCATTATCTCACAACAAGCTCGTCAAACGGTACGTACCGCTGTGATCGTCAACTATCTGCTCTATACAAATCTACTTTACTCAACTAACCTACTCGCTCGCTAACTAACTATAATAACTTGTGAACTCTAAGCTATACGATGAGCTTATTCGGCAAGTCGACCTCATGTTTGAAAGAACATTTCCTTCAGAAACACGTTTGCGTCTCAATAGTTTAGGCCAGGTAACTTTGAACATCGCCTCTTAGCTTTCACAAACATGGGATAGAACGACAAAAGCTTAAGATTTGTTACTTATTATTTATTCTAATCATAACAGATTATTAATTATAATAAATTTTCACCATTAACAGGGGGAGAAAACGACAAATCAGAGCTCTAATAGCCGAATATACGGTCAACGTCTGGCCAACGACACTCATGCACCCAACAGTGACCACATGCAGCGGTGCGCATTTGGTGCCCTCACACGAAATGCGCGCCGATCGGTTGGTTATGATTCTGATTCGACGACTACATTTGCTGGTGAGTCAATCGACGAGCGTACAATGCCTCCGAGACAATCTAACAGCAATCATCGCGAATATGTTGCAGTTCAACGTGGGCAGGACGTTCCACTTGGTGGCCTCCGAATGACAGCGCCTCCACCACACTCACATAGAGGTAAGTGTTGTACCTACGAGACTCTGGCCTCCAATCTAGCTCTAGTTTGGCGATCATACTAGCTACGCATCAATGCCTAATAATACCTGCAGCATAGATGTTATCTAACAAAACAATTAGGTTAATCAGTAACATAAAGATCGAAAACTATATCAAGGTATGCATGTCAGTTAGTAATATTTATTAACAAACCGAATCACTTAATTTCATGTTTTTGTTCACTCATTTTCTCAATCTTCTGTTCTATAATCTATTCTATTTACCTATTCTATTGCACACCACTTTCCCCATTGTTTTGTTGTTTTGCCTGAATCTCTTTCTCTGAACAATCATTTTTGTTATTATTTGACCTTAGTGAGGGATAAAATACATCATCCACTATCAGAAGAATCCATCCAAAGCTGGCATGATCAAGTGTATCGTGACTTTGAAGAAATTTACAACACCATGACGAGTGACAAAGTGCACAGACAGATTTCTAGTGCATTTAGTTCTTACTGTACCTCTCAACCGGAAGCAGGAAAATATCTTTCAGGTGCCAAACAGTGTTCAATAAGAGCAATGTTTAGTGAGCCGACATTGCCAGCTAGTATCGATACGGGCCGTCAGGCAATAGCCTCTAGTCAGTCAATTTTAGCCAGGCATAAACCGGACGATCATTGGCAATCACAAGTATATCAAACGCCCAACAATCGCTCGTACTATCGATAGAGGGACAATGCATGCGACAGACTTGATATTCATTTGTTTTCTGAATAAAGTCAATGACTGAATAGAACTTCAAGGATAAGATGAGACATTGACACGCTTAAATGCTCATTAGTTAAAAAGGTACTATAAACTGTTATTGAAGTGAAAGACACACCCAATGCTAAAATTCTACAACATTTCTACCCATCAAATTGAACCTCAGATTCAGTGCACAAATTTTCCGACCAAGCAATCAACATTCATTATCGTTCACCAACTGGCCAGCTACTGCCTGACGATGATGATGGCGAGTACCGTGATGAAAGAACTGAGATCATTCGCCGTTTGCTTTCTGGAAGTTTACGCCATCTGCGTCGCCAGACCCCATGCTCCGTGTCGCATCAGCGCGCGACGGGTGTTGATTTAAATCGATACTCGCGTTCGTTCTGGTCAACCAACGCTAGCAGTTCGTTGAAATTAACACGGGCGGCGCGGGTAGCGAGTGTCATACGCGACTTTCGAGCGACTAACGACGATGAATTGTCTCTGGAGCGCGGTGATTTGGTATTGGTTGTACACATTGGCCCAGGAGGGCAAGCTCGAGTCGAAGATTGTGCCTCTGGCCTGGTCGGCCTCGTTCCTTTAGCATATCTGGACACAAGCATTGGGTGTGCATTAGTGACGCGTGATTTTGCCGGTCTAGCTGCGAACGGAAAGCCGCGCCTAGTGACCAATGTACGACGTGGAGAGCACTTAACACTGCTACGACGTTTAACCAGCGACAACAGTGCTCCAACAGGAGCTGTCGACAAAAACGATAACAAATCGGTTTGGTACGAGTGTTGGCGTCGACCTCAAGAGGGAACTTTTGTGGCACCGGGCACGTGTTTGGGTGTATTGAAAGAGCCGAGAACACGATCACGCTCGCATGACGCGAATCTTCATTGTATGAACGCCAATGATGCTGATTCTACAGTTCAGCCACAATCAATCAAGGCACAATCATTGCGCCGCTCCAAATCAGCAAGCGATCGTTGGAATGCACGCTACGAATACGAGCGTGATCCAGAATCATTCGATCATTCTCCGAGTCGACACACTGTCGATGCCTACATATCCAACCAGCATCATCAACAACAATTGCGTCAGCTCACAATGAAACGCATGGTAGAGCGTGCCGCTTCCATGCTTAGCGGTAACAAATTCGGGCTTGACGATGATGACGCCGACGGCGAAGACGCATATTCCATCGACAATGAGTATCGTAATAGCTATCGTCAACATTCGAGGGATGAAGAATGGAGAGAGTTTAACTCCAAGCCGGACAAAGGTGACGATCGCGATTCTGGCACTCAGTCTGACGCATCACCGGCCATTTCCACGTCTGTGTCGGTATCAGATTTGGGCTCAGAGTTTGATGCCCCGGAGACTGAATCCACATTGCGTCATATCATGCACAATCGAACTGTCAGAAATACTCAAATCAAGCACTCGGAAATGTATCGCTGCACGGCTGGATGCTCACCTACGACACATACTACAGGAGGATCTAATACACAACACCAAATAACAAGACAGCATCAGAAACACTACCCTCGATTGTGTCGCGTTAAATACGCTTACAAGCCACAACAATGCGACGAACTACAATTGAACGTCGATGATATTGTCAGTATTTCACTCGAATGCGATGACGGCTGGTGTATCGGGACTTCCAGCGCAACGGGAGCAATCGGCACATTTCCGGCTAACTTTGTCGAGCCCTGTTCTCTCTAGCCCTTGATTATCTACGTGGTAGTTAATATCTTTTCAACACATATAAGAATACGTTAATAAACTGTTAGTATATTGATCGAATCTGGCTATTATTTTTCGTTTGAGCGAAAGTGAAGGTCTGCATTCAACAGGATGGCACCGTCAGACCGAATTTTTCACCGAAGTCTCAGCTTGAGCATTAAAAAATAAATCTTTGGCATTATTTACTCAAGGTTCAACATTGGTGGAAACTAAACTCCCTGGTATCTTTAAATCATTCATTAATTTCAAGGAAAAATTACTGGTTGGAGATTAGCCGATATAACTTTTATATTCATCGTCATTATCAGCGATTGTCCTTGGGTGGTCAGAAGTCGAATATCATGATTAGTTCACTTATTTTAAGAAAGCTCGACAACTGCGAGTCAATATCTAGCCGCGTATGTGGAGTCACTATCTGACTTGGTTATTTATATTTACAGGGGTTACAAAGATTGATAAATATTTCGTGAAAAGTATTGGGACGGAGGTTCATAGGATGCTCTAGTGTAAGTGGATAGATAGTGTGCTTTCAAGTCCAGTCAATTTCTAACAATAAAGCCAACTTTTTGTTAAGAAGGCGATAGTACTATCGTACTATAGTATATATCTAGCGACAAATCTTGCGGTTGCTTGGAACGTTAGTAATTGTTTCATCCGATAAAAACGAATCAGTGACCAAAGAAGCGTTTGTGTAAGTTTTTGTGTCTTTTTCGCGGCCTGGCTTTCTCAGATCACTGATCAGGGAGAAACACAACAGGAGACAGGCTGATGCTTTTCGTATTGTCGACTAGCCCTGCCGTGCTCCTGCTTTTCTAGCATCACAATCTGTGGTTGTGTATGTCACACAAGCACACAGCATCGTGATTTTGGCTGCAGTGGCAAAACTGGCAGGATACACTTTCACTGTGTATAGTACTATGTGTGTGTGTGTATGTGTGGATGAGTGTGTTTATGTGCTATTCATCTCCCCCTATTTTCCTTTATTCTTAAGTAGTCATTCAACTGATCACGCTTCACGAATATTACCATTTGGAATCAGTTGCATATTGATATCGATACCGAACAAGCACAATCAAACAATTGCAAATTACTCAGTCTTATATTACTACGATTGAATACATTACACCGGAATCAAGTTTTCACGTTGGTCATTGAATATTACTCACACAACAAATTACTACACAACCGTTTCTCGACATACCTCCGCCTTCGTTTTGTTCTCTCTTCATCAAACTTATTTCTCGTTTAAAAACAACAGAATTATATGTTTCAAGCCAACACTCAAACACGCCAATAAAAACAATACAATCACGTAAAGTATCACTATGGAAGGCAAAGCGATGAAACGTAACGTAAGGCTAGTCTACGCAAATACCGAACGGGCATCAAACAAGCAACCGGGGTACCGCGGCAACGGGGGACCTTATAATCACAATAACCATACAACCACCAACAGTACAACCACCAATAACACAAACAATAAGCACTCACGAGTCGATAATGAGCTTGATTTGTTGCGCCAAGGTCTAGAAAAGCTCATGTTCGAAGTTGAGAGCATCAAAGAGCGTATCAGAGTTCTCGAATCGAGATCAGGTTCTGATCTTAATGGTCGATCGTCTAAGGGACCGCTGAATGCTGTCGACCACAACAAAGGAACATTGGCCGATGCTAAGCCACAACGGCAACGTAAGCGCTTTCCTAATAATAAGCGTCGCGGTCATCGGGAACTTCGTCAATCCGAATCAGAGGCGCCAACGAATGCCACTCAACTGGATCAGGAAAATGCTCATGGTCAGAACGAAGATGGTTCCAAACAATCTGGTACCACTGACCAAACTGGCCAAACTATCCAAGCCAATGATCAAAGGCCAGCACGTAACGAAGATCGTCATCGTCGGCGTATAACTAAGCACCGACGACACTCGCGCAATGAGGACTCAACAACTCAAGAGCCAGAGGGTGAAGATGCTGGCCCTGTACAGGAGGGCGAAAGGAAACGTTTCATTCGCAAAAAGAGGTATCATCAAATGGCACGACGCGGTTACAACAATCGTCATCGTGTTGATTCTTCCGAAAGAAACTCAAACGATACGTCGCCTCAAGATGATGTCAACGGTGATGGTTCGACCAAAGGAACCAGAAAAGAATTGAATGACAATGAAATTGAGGATTTAGTCGCAGAGGCTAAGTCGGAGTTCATTCCACCATCAACTAACGGCAACAAGAAAGCTCTTAAAGAGGTCACACTCTCTGGTTCCAAAGCATTTTTCAAATTCTCCGTTGCTGTGTTGGATTACGTGTTTTGCGATGCCAAAGCTCCAATTGATGTTAAAAATGTTGCCGAGCATATGCACGATTTATTTTTGAACCAACGCAATTGGATTGTCGATAGTTTCACCGATGCTATAGGCGATATTTCTGAACGCGAGAAAGAAATCACTCTCGATGCGCCTCGTTACCTAGAAACTCTAGGCCAGTTTCTATCGGCAATCGTCGCCAAATATTTTGATGATAAAGACAAGACTCAGGACTATTACAAATATTTCATCGAAAAAAGCCTCGAAAAATGCAAGCCTGCCAATCGAGCCAGCCTACTCGCCAACATTTTCAAATCTTTGAGCGAAGACAAGAGCGAGAGTTACTCTCAGAGAGTGTGGTTATCAGCCCAATTGAGCTGGGATAATTACATTCCCGAGGGTACTGACGTATCCGAGTTTTTTGAAAGTAACGAGGTCCAATTCTTGAACAACGCCCGCAGCTCAATAGAAGATCTTGAAGCCACCAACGCGGAAGCTAAGGCTCAGAAAAATCTGAATGCTGAGCTTGAAAGATTTGCTGACGACGTATCAACGCTTATTGAAACTCACCAGGAGCCAAAGAAAGTTGTCGATGCGTTGAACGAGAAGAAAAATGGGCCACCAGACGAGTTTGTTGAATATCAGGGCGCAATGATTTACGCCGTATTGCGCGGGTGCCTAACCAATGATATGACTAGACTCGACAATGATTCACTGAAGAAGTATGGAACCCTATTGCAGCATCACAAAGAAGATCAAGAAGTAGCTATGTGTGCTTTGATAGCTTTGACGAAAATGTGGCATGAGCTCAACAGCCCTAAGGATTTGTTGACAACCATGTTTCAAAGTTTGCACGCTGCAAAAGCAGTAATGCCCTCAACCCTGAAGCGTTGGTTGGATTCGGACGAGTTGCACACTGTGCCAGGCATAGGCGCAGCACGTTTGAACACCAAGCGTTATATCGAAGAACTCAATGGTAATGCGCAACAAGTAGCCTGAAGATCATGTTATGATCTTAAGAAAATAAAGAGGTAAAAAACAAGCAGTCAGGATCAGTTTGAGAAATAAAAATTTCAACCCGGTTTCGTCAATTCATAAGTACACTATTTCGAAGTTATTGTAAAAAAGTTGATCAATTCATAAACATGCAATTGTTCTTATTTACAGAGTTGTCACTCGTATCGGCGTCGAATTATTGTCAAGTTTTTGTGGTCCGTCAAGTAGCGAGTTAGATTCGGGAGATTGCAATGACTTGGCCTCTCCAGAGTCGGGCGATGCCAAATTAGTGACGCTGCCAAGCTTAATAACTTTTATCTCACGGTCCAGATCTTGTCGGGACACTACGCCAAATAATAAGAATACTATGCCGCTGAAAGCCATGATTGCTGCAGTGATGAGCCAAAACGGTGTCCATTGTTCGCGAACATGAGGATCTTTCACAAGTATACCGACAAGGGCCGGGGCCAATATGCCGGCCGTGTTACCAACAGTGTTGGCGAATGCAAATATCGTGCCAGAATAGTTGGTGGACAAATCGCTTGGCACTAGAACATCGCCAGCATTTGAGAAGGCACGAAAAACTACAGCTGTTATCATGAGAACCACGATATAATTTCTATTCTCTCCACACAATGGAATGCCTATGAAGCATAATAGTTGTCCAAATAGTGCTACCGATTGGAACAGTTTGCGAACATGAATCTTTTGCATGCCGCAAAAGTGCTTATGGAGCACGTACATGCCCAACGTACCCATGATGGGCGACGACACTACATCAGCCACTTGTAGAAAGCCACTTATGACACCATTTTGCGAGATTGGAAAATTGAGTGCGTAGTTGAGGTACGATGGTACCTCATACCAGCTCACTATTGTGTTTGAAAGTTTCAATAATCTTAATCGTTAAAAGTTGCCGGATTGATAAGTTAGTGTTAGAATCTTTGGAGACCTTTTCATACATACCGGCGTTGGAGTATTCTGTGCCATATTGAGCCATCACCTGAAATCGTGAGTAATTATTGAGTTTAGTGAGTAGATAATTTTTACGGAATGACTTTAGAACTGTAATGCTGATATAAATGAAGACTTGAAAATCAAACTGCTACTTCGATTGCTTTTTTATGTTCATCGAACTTACCAAGATCCAAACAGGTGCGTTGGTTAAAAGCTTTTTCCAGCTCACATCTGGTTTGGTGTCATTAATTTGTTGATGTAAACTTTGTTGTCGTTGTGCGTCCATTTCATCTGGTTGCTCTGAGTCAATAAATTTAAACTTGTGTTTGTTGTGTTCGAGATCATCTTTGATCATGCGATCTCGAATGTATTTGAGTTCATTCTGATCTATTAACTTCGAAGTACGTGGCTCGTTTGCGACCAATAAGAACACCATAATAGTCATGAATAGGCACACTAAACCGGGCGCATAGAACATCAGCGGCCAGCCCCAACTTGAATTGATCAAAAGGCCTGAAATAAAATATGTGGTGATCGATCCTAAATTAGAACCTATGAACAGCACGGAATAAGCAACGGATCGCTCCTTTTCCGGAAGCCAGCAGCAGAACAAAAAGTATCCAGCTGGAAAAAATGCACTTTGGCACAGGCCTTGAATGAATCTTAGGAACCACAGCAAAGGTATTGACTCTAGTTGCGTTGCAATAGGAAACAAGAAACTGATGAGTGTAGAACCAATCAATGAGACCATTATGATAGAACGTACGCCGATTTTCTCAGCGATACGCGCGCCCGGAATTTGTAATAATAAGTAACCATAAAAGAAGGCTCCGATAATGGTACCCTGATCTACTTGAGTCCATTGAAATCGATACTTTTTTACGAATGGACTGGAAGGTCGATTCTGTTGATAATAATCATGCTGAGAGCCCGGTGGAGTGTTCAATCTAGTTCCGGTGGGTGTGGGACCTAAACCTTGAATGGATGAGCTCATATTTGAAAGCATTGGTTTGGCGGGCGCTGGCGAGTGGTCACCGCCAGATTTGAGGAACTCATCATCGACCATAGCAATAATTGCAATACTAGTGATTTTGATCAGAAAATAAGAATTAGAAAAAAGGTCGACAGCTAAAACTATTTCAAAAAATTGTATGTTTATCTACGTACCCTAGATTGATGCGGCTTACATAGACTGCAAATGCGGCTGCTGTGGTCAGGGCCACAATCACGAATCTCATGTACGGAAGTTTCATTTTGTCTAACTAGGAATGTCTAACCCTAAATGTTTTGTAAAAGAAGTTGCATGTGAGCAGTACAAAAGGTGGTAAAGATGTAATTTCATGCAAGCATAATACTTTGAGGGAAATATTAATTGGACAGTCTATCTTGACACTGACACTTGACAATTAGAAATAATCGTGTCAAATCTACATCCCCTCAAACAATGTTTGGCACTATGTGATGGCGCGCGCCACTCTTGATCGCTGCTCTGTAGTTTGTATTATACCAATAATGATTGTTGTTGATTTAGTATGAATGCCATATTTGGTTGGGCTGTGTGTGTGCTGTAACATGTGTGCTAAAAAATAATAACCAATCATTCATTTCCACTGAGCTATTGGCGATTACATGAGATTATTTGCAAATTGGAACGTCGCTTGCGTCATTAGTTGTGATTTTTTGTCGATGCTCGCGGAGTTTGATTAGTGACGTATGAAACTTGTAGCACCAACTTAACTTGACATGTAATCAATGTCGACACAATGAGACAGCGAGCGGTCGTATAGATTTGAGTGAGTGGACTGCGAATGTTATTCACTCACTTGTTAACTGGTTGACTAATGTAATGCCTGACTTTGTGTCTAGCTGACTTACATAATTGATTGACTGACTGACTATTTGTCTCATCGGTTGTGGACTGACTTGAGTGCGTGCATGTGCGTGCGTATGTGTGTGTGTGTGTGTGTCGCCTCTACCACGATTGTTGTCGCTTATTCTCTACACATAACTCTATAATATTATTGACAAGGGATTGTGATTTGGTAAATGGTTGGTGCGTCAGAAACACTTGCACAGCCTTGTAGTACATTGCGGCATTATCGGCGCGTTATCTTAACTTGAGGATGTATTTATGTTGTAAATCCTGCAGGTTGGAATCCTCCTCACGAAGTGCAATCGCAAGACAGAGAGCACCAAAAAATATTGACAACAATGATAACTTTCTTGTCTCTTTTTGCGTGAGCACGTGATCACATCGAGCTAGAATGTTAGAGTTGATGATAATAAATAATGCTTCGTCTAGATGCTGAATCATGATGTCTTAACACAACTGATCGGCATAACTGACTGACAACTGTTATTATTAGCTGGTAGCACTTGTCGTCGGTGGCTCATCAAAGCACTTGATTGCAAGTTTGTACGCGCCAACATCACAACACAGCACCCATCGACTCAAAATTGACTCAGACGAGGGAGACATTACCAAATACAAACAAGAGAAAGTGAGTGAGCGACAGAGTTATAAGCAAAATAAAACAACTATCAACATAACATTTTGGGCAAATAAGTTTTACGGTCCAGAGCAACAACTCTTTTCATTAATTCAATTAAACGTGAGTGTGTGTGTGTGTGTGTGTGTGTGTGTGTGTGTGTGTTCTTCGAGTAGCACTCGCTTATCATATGAATCCATTCCTGAACCTCGTTGTTGATATCACGACTATTCGTAGATCCTGACGTAGCCGAAAGCTTGACGTGAGCGGCAATGTGTGTGTTTGAGTGCGGCTTTGCGGTGGCTTTTTTTCAGATATATGCACACATAGTTTCCATGGTGTAAGATCAAGCACAAGTCAACCAATCAATAACGAGCTAATGAACTAACGTATAAACTAACTCGATGCTTGTGTTTGATATAATCACGCAACGTGTGATCGCAATGCGCAATGAGACCACTGACAATGCAGCTGCATTGTATGAGCACTTTGTATATGCGTGTGACATTGCTGTGATAATAATAACATCAATATCATTGCAAGCATCATTGCAGCTAATTGCAATCAACCGACGTTTTGACGAGCGATAACCATCAATGGTTTACCACAACAACAAAGGTTCGAAAATCAACACAAAACCGTTAGGTCATATCTTGTGACTCACTCGTTCACATAAATAAAATGCTCATCTGCCTTAGTGAGGTTCACAAAATTTCACTTCGATAAAAATATTAGCCCATAAAACCAGGTTATGGCCAACAACAACAATATACATATAATAACAAGCGAATGTGAAAACCACGTTAGACGGGCCAAAAGTTGATGAGTGCTGACAATTGTCTGCTCCATTTTTTCGCTCGCGTTCGCTTTCACTCTATCCCTCATTGCTTCATGGTGATCAACTTTCATTTAGCTGATTCGCATTGTTGCTGTCAGTTTGTCGAATCACACGAACATATCGCACATGCGTTCATACACTAAACGTTAACAAGACTCGGAACGATCTGAAGTGATCGATCAAAGCAATTTTTGTCAAAAGAGAACACAATGGCCAATACGATAAAGGGTGACAGAACTCTTCCGTCTATTATAAGTTTAAGAGTGGTAATTGAATGACAAAGTGAAGACAACTAGTTGACAACACTTGTGAGCACTCTGTCAATTTGCCTGGATGATAAGCAAGCTAAAAGATAAACTGTTGCTTTCCACGTTCTAATGCTGTTAAATGCTGTTAAAGCTTTGACAAAACGTTTCGAGAATTAAGTTGTGTCAAACCTTTGGAGCAATCACGTGCACTTCCATTTGAACAATCGCTTGTTTCTATTTTTAGTTTTATCTAGGGTTCAGCATTATGCTCTGCTCAATTTTTCTCTTTGCTTGATATACTTTGCGCAGGATTCATGGTTTAGATATTTTAGGTGCTACTTCAGTATCATTTTAAAATTGAATATTTGAACAGTGATTACATTGAAATCGAATTAACATTTTGAACAAATTCAAGTGCATAGAATCATTGCGAGAACCGACACCTTCGAAATCTAGAATGAGATTTTCATTATTTGTAGTTTGTGCGTTGGCCATCAGCATGGCGATTGTAGAGAGCGAAGCGGGAATTTTGTCACGCCTACGCCATTCCGACGAGAGACGCGAGTACGGAGGCATCCTTGGCATTCGCAACACTATCAAGAGGCTTGTCACGAAGATGGCCGATATATTGCCAGGGCGTTTACATGGACGTGAATCGAACAGCACTAGTGAGTTATCCAACAGTACAAACAACTCAACCGATGAGACAACTTCGGTACCTATTGGTTTGAATAATGAATCGCCAGTTTCAGAGTTGACGAAATACGATAGTGAGAGCAGCGAAGCTGATGGTGCAATTCAAGTAGAAACTCAAGAGGCTCTAGTCGAAAATGAATCACATGAAAATGACACAGAAACTCAGAGCGAGAAAGAGGCTGAACCTGTGGCCGAAAAAGATGCTAACTCTAATTCTGACGAGGCTCCGGTTAAGGCTGAAGAGAGCAATGAGGTTGATACTGACACCAACGAAAGTGGAGCTGCTGAGGTGACCACCGAAGAAAATATAGAGGCCGAGCAACCTGCTGCTGCCCAGGAGGAGTCCACAAGTCCAGAGGAGAATAGCGGAGAAGCTACCGCTGCAGAGAAAAACGAAAAGACTGAAGGGGATGATGCGGTCGTGGCAGATGCCGCCAGTGAGGAGGCCGACAAACCAGAAGAGACCAGCGCAAGCGAGGAATCATCCGTTGACGCAGACAATTCAGAAGCTACAGAAACAACCGAGACTAAGGTCGATACGGCCACCGAAGAGGTCGAAGCAAAAGGTGAATCTAACGAGGTTGATAGTTCTGCAGAGCAAGACTCAGCCAATGACGGTGAAGAGAATTCCGGTGATAAAGATGCATCCGAAGCTGATTCGACTACCGAGGCCCCTGGTACAGAAGAAGCAGCTACAACTGAAGAAGCAGAGTCACCTGCTGCAACTGAGGAAGTTACTGCTGAAACTAATTCGGAAACCGGCGATTCTAATGCCGAGACAGAGACGACAAATACTGAGGAACCAGAATCAGTGGTTAATGCTGCGTCGACCACCGAGACGCATGAATCAGACACAAACGAAGCGTCGGCGAATGTGGATGAACAAGCACCGGCTGAATCAGAGTCTGCAGAAAAAGAGACGAAAGAAGGTGTTGCTGACACAAACGAATCGAGCGAGGATGTAGAGGAATCTGAAGCTGCAGCCACTCCTGCCGAGGCCACTGAAGAGACTAGTTCGACAGAAGAAGCCAAAGACCAAGAGACAGATGCGAGTGATGGAAAGAAGAGCACAGAAAATAAGCCTTCAGAAGCCTCTGAAGCTGCTCCTGCGGAATCAACTAGTGAGAGCGATGAAGAAAAGCCTGCTGAGCCAGAATCTACGAGTTCCGATGATAACTCAACCATGGAGAAGAGTCCCGAGGTTGCACCTGGGGAGGATAAGGCAGCTTCGAATGAAGTTCAAAATGAGAAGAATGAAGAAAAGTCTGATAAACAAACCGAGGAGAGCCTAAAAGAGAGTGAGGACAAGAAATCCGAATCTAGCTGAATGACTCTCCGCTGAACTTTCAACTCTTCGCTACAACCTTATTAATGTGTCAATAATATTTATAATTAAAATGTGGCTGAAAGAATAGCACAAAAAATGTTCATAAACGTTTAAATAAATTCGTTCCATGGAATATTTGATGAGCAGACTGTGTCAAATGTGTGATAGAGCAGGCCGGCATCAGTCTACAAACTACACAATGTCCAGGTAAATACCTTTTCGATCGAATTCGAACACTTTGTTGACTATAGCGAAAATCTATGGAAAATATCTAAATCAGAATATAGCATTTTCAATTAACCCTAAAGGGTGCCAAAGACTTAGTATGAAAAAAGAATAAAAGAAGCACATATGACTGTGGGTTTGAGCAGTGCATTTTCGAGCTCCCATTGACTTCTATGGCAAGCATATCATTTTCACTGGGACATAGGGGACGGGCTAGGTAATAATTACACAGTTCTCAACACCAATGGGTTACCACGCAGGACACCGAACACCTACACCGAACAACTGCATCCACACAAAACAAACGAATAAAGTACAACCTGTCCCATTCAAGCACACAGCGTCATACTAAGTCTTTGGCACCCTTTATGAGATGTGACCAACTGATTTAGGGATCAATTGATAAATATGATTGATATTAAATGAGGCTGTTTTGCTAATCGGGCACAAGCTGATCATGAGCACGCGCGCTTGAACACAAGCCTTAATATGAATATTCCCTGCTTACTTGCTCATGCGCAACTCAGACAACGTGAGTGCGCTCGTGTCTGCAGTCTGTGCTCAACGTTCAATGTTAGTCTGTCTTCAGTTGTCGGTTTATCAGCTGGTGCGTGTGTCGTGCCGGCACTTTTCCTGCTTCATCCTCGACAGTCTCGTTGAGGCGTTGGATCACCGCACGTGACTATAAACCTGTGCTTATATATTGTCCTCAATTGATATTATATTCTTCAAATTATTCCGTTTGATGGTTTCGCTTTTGATCACAAACTCGTTTACACATCAATACAAACTTATTATCTTAGCTTTAGGTAAGAATTATGGCAACACAAAAAGTCGATCATCTTATACAATGTGACACCAACCTGAAGAGTACTGCGGCTTTGCTTGGCGCCTCGCATGCTCGGCCAACTATCAGCGGTCTCGAAGATTTAGACTATCCCAATACCATTGATCCATCATGTAGAATACCATTGACGTCGGGCGTTACCACAGTGCCATTGCCAACGCAATTAGTTGAGCAGTTCATCAACATGAGAACCAATTGTGAGATGGGATTATTCACTGAGATAGCTCGCGCCTGGTTATCCATTGACAGTGTTGTATATATTTGGTCCTATGACAACGCGAATGATGTTGCCTATTATAATGACCTCGAGCAAACGATTCTCGGCGTGTGTCTTATCAGGCCAAAGCCTGGCATATTTAAGCCACACATCAAGTACCTTTTGTGTCTTACAACAGCCTTAGAGGTTGTAGGATTAGGTGTCACATTTGGCGACGAAGAATCAAACAAACCATCTGTAGTATTGCTAATTCCTGATCCTGTCTTCAAACTGGCAACCGATGATGTGGTGCTTACTACAATTGCTGGAACCCAAAACGGACGAATATTTCTAGGCGGCAAAGATGGATGCTTATACGAAATCACTTATCAAGCCGAGCCAGGTTGGTTCTCGAAGAAGAGTCGCAAGATAAATCATTCTGCCAACATTTTCTCGTACGTGATACCATCATTCTTGAATTTCATCGAACTTGAGCCTATCGCTCAAATCGAAATCGACGACAGCCGCCACATACTGTACACACGCTCTGATAAAGGCACCATACAAGTTTATGACCTTGGCCACGACGGCCAGCAAATGTCACACGTCACTTCAAAGCCTTTGTCAGCTATTGTCAATCGGGCCTCCTCTATCGCCACAACGATTGATTCCAATAACTTGAAACCAATCGTGAACATCAAAGTTATTAGCAAAAGCGAATCTAACGAGCTCAACCTGATCGCTATTACGCACACTGGAGTTCGACTTTACTTCAATGCTGGACGTGATCGACCTAACACTCTTGATTTGGTTCACATTCGTCTTCCACCTGGCTTTACGCCATCATCAGCCTTACAAAAACCTAATTCCGTCAATAATGTGTACTATAAGAACAACACTCTCATCATGACAAGCATGAGCTCGCAAGATAAAGATTTCCTATGGTTCCTCAGTAATGACGCCTTTTTCCATCATGATAAAATGATGGAATCGTTCAGTGTGACACCTCTGAATGGTCGCGTTTGGCGTATAGCAGAGGAAATTTGCTCATGCCCAGGCATGACTAGATTTGCGTCAGCTTATCCACCGCCAGTTCTGACGCAACACTTGGAAGATCGCAAAAAGTTTGTCCTGCTCACTTCTCAAGGTGTTCACATCATTTACAAATTAAGGCCTATCGATCAGTTGAGCAGGATACTTCTTGATGGACAGGGCCATGAAGCTCCAGCAGTTAGGCAATTCTTCGAATCATCAACACCAACTGAGGCATGTCTGACGAGTTTGATCCTAGCTTGCACGGCTAAACTACCTCAAGAGGCACAGTTGTCCGAGTGGGCCACCTTGGCATTCTTCCGCTATGGCGGTGAGCCTCGTATTATCAGACCTAGTCATCGCCCTATCACCACTACATCAACACCAATCAGTTCTCCGAATCAATCATTTCCCAGCAACATTTCGCCGATTGTTTCCTACGTTTCTAACTCGCATTACGACCCTGACACGCAACAAGTAGTCTTCAGTGCTCGTCACGACGCTGTTTACTTATATCTGGCTCGCACATTGAGACCTATATGGAGCGTTCGTGTCGCTAAATCACAGCCACCGGCATCTGGGCAAACTCGTGATTCTTTGGTCAACAACGCCAAAATAGATGAGATCTCATGTTATCTGACAAGACTGATGGAGCTGAAACAGTTTCTCAATAACAATGTACAGCTAACTGCCGATGACCCCAAAGTCAAACTGAAGATGAACGGCTCTAGACTCGAACCTCTCGACGCTATCATTCAAGAACGAGAATCCCTAACAACTATGATCAATTTATTGAATAGATGCATTGAGGTGCTTAACCTTTATCGACTACTTTGTGAACACAAATTCAGCGTCGTTTGCGCCAACTTAAACCCTGAGTCGCAAAACCAACTACTAGGAATGTCGTTCAAAGATCTCATCGTTAATGGCAATGAGATGACTACTATGATAGCAGGAGCTCTAGTAAGACGCTATCTAGATGACAACATATCGACCGATGCTATTAGTCATAGATTACATGATCTTTGTCCTTCTATTTATCGCCAAGAAAATGCACTTCATGCGAAAGCGCATGAAATATTGCTCAAATCTCGACTCATCAACGATCCAATCGTAGTAGAGCGGAACATTGCTGAGGCTGTAACTCTATTCAAGAATATCGGAGGCCGCATCAATCTCCAGTCCGCTTGTGATCTTTTGTACTCCGTTAAGGCATACAAAAGTATAGTCGATTTGTGTCTTTACATCGCTGAAAGACGTGATCCTCAGAATCTTGCCAGCTATTATCGAAAGACGGCAATTTTCCAACTTGGCAACCAATGGCCTGATTGTGGTGATCAGAGTCAAGCAGCACAAGCTGCCCGAGATCGAATGGATTGTTATTTGCGCATTATAGATACGCTTGATAGACTAATCAACAGCAGCCGATCATTTATTCCTTCGCCGCTCAATTCTATGAATCAATCTATGATGGAAGATCGTGCCCAAAGTACCGACGAGGCCAAGCTTGCTTTTGATCAAGTTATCTCAGCGGCTGTTCGCTCATCTGATGACATGTTTCACGTGAAACTATATGAATGGCTATGTGATAGCAACCTATCCTCCAAGTTACTCGACATTCAATCACCTCATTTAGAAGACTTCTTGAAACACAAGGCAAACTCTGTCACTGATTCTACCAAGCACTTAGATTTGCTGTGGATGTATTATGAGCGCCATGGTGCGTTTTCTAGCGCAGCGCAAATTCTTAATAGGTTGGCGTCAAAAAGGACGGATGAATATGACCTGCACAAACGTATGGAGTATTTATCTCGAGCAAGCATTTGTATGCAAAGTTGCACTTCCTCAGTCATTATTACAGAGAACAATCAAAGGACCACTCCCGGAGAATTCTTACATGAACTTGAGGAAAAGATGGAGGTTGCCAGGATCCAGTTGACTATTTTCAAGAGAATCAAAGAAATGCCAGATAGTGGCGCTCATCAAGAAGCTATTAGTCGTCTCAATTGTGAGCTGCTCGAATTGACTCCTTTGTACGAAGATTTTGCAGAGAAATTTAGGCTCTACGACTGTCAACTTGCTATTCTCAAATCGGCCGGTCATCACGACCCATCACTTATAGAAACTTTGTGGCAAAACATTATCGACGAATTAGTGTCAAAATTTGCCCACGAAACCCCAGGTTCCCAAATCACTCTCATGAGTCACGAACTCAAGAATCTCGTCGTAACTTTCATGCCGTCAGAGAGATATTTCCCTGCTGGATTTGTGGTGGGATACCTTGAGTTTAGAACTCACCATCTCAACAATACTCGATGGATATTCCAAACATTACTCGAGATCGGATTCTCGCTCGTATCCATACTCAACACCTATCATAAATTCTACAAGTCACGAGACCAAAGCACATCTTGGCCAAGGAAAGCCATACATGTTTTGACCGTGATATCTTGCATGATGGAAGCTTTTATCACCAAGACACACTTGTCGCCTAACGAACGTTCATCGGTAGCTAGCGTATATCTCGACGTACTCTGTGGTTACATCATTGATCTTCAAACTATGGGCTCATCAGATCGACAAGTCAAACAGTTGTTGGATAGTTTTAGAAATATACAAGCTCGAATAGGGCATCGCGTTTGAAGCGACACAAGCGCGTTTCATCAGATAAGACGCTACTGAATCAAAAGTGTCGACCTAATCATATTACGGAAATTTTCAATAAATAAATTTCATATGATGATTTAGTGAAAAGTTTCTATAACGAATATACATCATTCAATGTAATTAAATTTCAGCATTGCTAAACCAGATTATAAAATCACCACACTGTCCTATTTTATTCTGAATGAAGTTGCACTCATCTCAAGGAGCACTATCGCTGATCCTCGTTGACCATTCGATTTACGCGCTTATTTCACGTGCGAGTCACCAATAAGATTTAGCGACGTTACAAAAATCAAAGTCGTTCCCAAATAAACTTCAACTGAAAAAGTATTTACTCAACAAATCATAAGACAAAATATCAACAAGAACCAAAAATGTCTCAAGAACAACAAACTAGTGTGCCTGAGGTGAGCAGGGAAGAGTCAACTGCACCTATTTCTGAGGGACAGGTCGCCGCGGAATCAGTCGCTGTCGAACCTGAATTCAAATTGGCCAGCGACGAAACCAAAGGGGTGACAGATCGAGAGGCTGTCACTGCCTCTAAAGGAGGAACTTTCGAAGAGGAAATGCCAACCAAGGCAGTTGCCCCTGATGCTGATGCCGATATCGTCATTGGAGATGAAAACAAGCAGACTACCAATACCGACGCCGCCAATGTTGAGCAATCAGAAACCAGCGAGGATACTCCAACTGTCACCGAAACCAACGGCAAGCACGCCAATCAAGAATCGACGCAAGAAATGTGGATGGATGGTTGGTCGCCTGTTCGCGATGCGGTTACTTCGGACTCTGAAGATTCAATCGGCCTGCTCAGCTTTCAGAAAGATTTACCTGATGTACCGCCTGTAATAGAAACCACGGATCAGGGAGTTGAACAAGGAGAAGATGATGATGATCAACTGGAGGACCCAGAACAAGAGCAAGAAGAAGAGGGAAGGGAAGAAGAGGAGGAGCAACAACAGGAGGTGAATAGCCATGATCATGAAAATGGAGGCGACAGTGATGATAGGAATGAAGAAGAGAAGAATGAAGAACCAGACGAAGGCGATGAAACAAATGCCGAGCAAAAAGAATTCCATGTAGAAAAAGTTGTAGACAAGAGGAACGTGGACGGCAAGACCGAGTATTTTATCAAATGGGAAGGATATCCCAGCTCACAAAACACATGGGAGCCATTGGAAAATTTGTGTGACTGTGATGATGCTTTGATGAGGTTTGAAAAGATGCAAAAGCAACCTCCTCCGGCAAAAAGGCGTCCAAGATCCACTTTTACATCGAGACCAAGCAAGTCACAAAAAACCTCCTCGGCAGATAGACGACGACCCCAAGATGCACCCAGCTTTGAAGTTAAGGCTGTCATCGGTCTAAGCAAAGGTATCGATGATCAAAAGTACATGCTCGTTGAGTTTAAAGATCACGACCCGGCGTTCGTTTCTAGCGAACTTGCAAAACAATGTTTTCCTAAACTGGTCTTTGAATTCTACATGAAACACATTAGATTCAATACCTAACTCATGAGGGATGACAATATTTCAGTTGGTTTCAAAAATAAAAGAAGCGCACATGACTGTGTCTTCCAACAGTGCATTCCTCCAGCTCTCATTGACTAGCTCAGCATACTGTTTTCTTCGGTAAGAATCGCATGAAGTGGAGCAAGTGGGTCCTTTAGTGGTCAGAGCAAACGCAATTTAACCCAAACTATAAAGCAGTTCATCCTAGAACTAGTTGGAGAGTTGGATAATCCTCTTCCAAAGACATCGTAGGCTCAAATACAGCTTGAATATTTATTTGAAATCGAAGGCAAGTGCTCGTAGCCTGCTTAAAGTTTTAGACAGTGCTCGAAGCTTTAGGACAATGTTCAATGAAAGTTCAATAAATGAAGTAAAGTTCAATAGATTGAAGTATGAATGCGTTTATTCCGATAAGAATGAAAAGTCTGAATTCTCAGTGTTGATATTGATTCTTGCCGCACAAAACCCGCCAGATAAGCCGCTCAACCGAAAAGCGTGTCCAGCCTTAAAATTGCATTGCAATGTGACCGCTCCGAATCTGCAGTTTAATCAGATCATGTGTGTCTATTATTTACGCACACTGTTGTTTGGCACTTCATATCTTTCGTCTAACCTCTAATCATCAGCTTTAACAGTTTTAACTTGATATACTTATTTTCACGCGTGTACTAATAATATCATCTTTGAAGCCGACA
This sequence comes from Fragariocoptes setiger, assembly GCA_019968535.1. Taxonomy (NCBI): domain Eukaryota; kingdom Metazoa; phylum Arthropoda; class Arachnida; order Trombidiformes; family Phytoptidae; genus Fragariocoptes; species Fragariocoptes setiger. The sequence continues at coordinate 14,180 of JAIFTH010000164.1, read as the reverse complement.
ACAGTTACAAACCTTGTTATCCGATATCGGTAGAAATAATTCAACACATTTAGAGAGTTTATCAATAATAAGGGTGTAAGGAATTTCCTATCATGCGAACTTTGCACTGAATCTGCATCAATAAATATTCTATTAATGCTTGGCATAATCGAATGGAATCACGAATTTTTGTTCAACTCTGATTTGAGATTTGAATTGTTTGAAAGCTGAAGATGAAATCACATGCTGTCTATTTAGGCCCACCACCGTCGACGTCCAACGACCATAAACGCTCTGTCTTCGAACGTTTAGGTAGACAATTGGACTCACATGTCGCTAGCACTTCGAAATCATCTTTATCATTCAACAATCATTATCTTACAGATCAATCTGCATCAGAGTCACACATGTCGCAAAATTCCATTAGAAAAAGATTGGCCGAACCTGATGATTGGGCTTCAGGGCCCCGAAAGCAAGCGCGGCGGTATGAAGGTCCATCGGATGGGCCGAGCGATGTTCATCTCTTCACAAAGTATCCGTCGCAAGATGCAGACCTCGCGAGGAAGAAAAAGAAACCGCCTCCTTTTGGCTCGGCACCAATGACAGCTCCTAAATATGATCGCCATGGGAATCTCATTGTCAGTCTCAGAGAAAAATTCCGTGCCATGAACAAACCTTGGGATTATGGAGAAGGTAAAAACGCACGTCCACGAAGGGATTCAGCAGAATCTTATCGTTACGGTCCTCGTCCCACACCCATGCCAGGTCCTTATACAAGTAATCTTGTTGCAGGACCGTCTCAGTCAGGACACGGAGGCGAAGAATCATCTAGATACCTAAGGTGGCGTGAACGTCGCGACGTGATAACATCGTTGGACAGAGAGGCTGCCAATTTGAACTATCGCACCAACAATCTTAAAATGTCCTTGCAATCTAAGCTGTTGCCCTCCCACGAGTCAACTTCAACCAGTGCTAAATCTGCAGCGTTACTTTCAATCCCGGTGACGAGTGCTTCTACTCCAAAACATGAAGATGGCAATAAGAGAGATAGAAGTCTGACGCGTACACCTCGACCTCCTCCTGACGAGATGAGCGATGGTGAAATAATTGACGATTCTGATGTCGAAGAACCGCCTCCAAAAGCAGGAAATTCAGCAACTTCACTCAAGAATTCAAACCACCAAGACAACAGTATATCTCGATCTCCAACACAGCGCAACAGCAGTTCAGAAGGTGGTAGTAAATTCGATCAGGCCGAACAAACCCTAGAAGAGATCAGTGACGATGAATGTATCTCTGCTGAAGCCAGATCAAATCCGAACAAACCAGGGAACTCACACCTGGACGACGGATCCTCTTCGGACATGTCTGCCTCACAGAAAAGCCAAACACTCGTATCAAGTCAGATAATCCCAAGCTCTTACGTCAGCCCTGGCAAGAGCTTGGTGTCGCACCGAAAAAGTGCCGTTCATAGTGATGCCCTCGAAACAATTAGTGATGATGAATTAGAAGGCGAAAATAGAACAGCAACAGCGGAATCTAGCAACAACGAAACCAAATTACAGTCATCGCCTGCAGCAAGCGGTGATACCATCGCTGATCAAAGTGAAATTGAGTTATTGAATGCGCTTGGAATTGATTGGGCCAATCTGGTTGAAATGGCACATAGTCAATCCAAGTCAAAGAGAACCACTTTCATCCCGGGATGTGCTCGATCGCGTTTTCTTGCATCAAATTATCTACGTACGATTCCTATACCAGCACATTTGGCCGGACCCTACTTGAGCGATCGAATCAAACGGTTGTGTTTCGGAACCGAGACCAAATCAGGTCTCTATGACGAGCATGCTTTCACGCCAATACTCAAGCATGAGATAAAAGATATATGTGTCATGGAGGACAGCGAGACTGTTTGATTTCTTTCACGAACAAATATTTGTTTCTTTTACTGGCGCAGACTCAATTGCCTTACGGAAAAATACATGTAGACTACAACAAATCATGACCTCACTTTTTCATAGAATATTTTTTTCCCTAATAAATTTCCATCAACATTTATTTAAGTTTTGACTTTATATCTCGACGTATCGATTTTATTTCCTTTTGTCGACCAATAGCTAATCCTTTTTGAGTTCTCACAAGAATTCAAATACACTCGACTATGTCACATCTTATCAACGGGGCTGGATCATCGTCGCTGTTGTTCGGATCGTCATTGCTGCGATCACTGAGTCTCGCGGTTGACCTAGTTACAGATGGATTTGCACCCAATAAATCTTGTTGCTTGCTACTCTTCTCTTGCATCTCGCTATCTTGTGTTTGCGATGCTGCTGGGGAAGCAACTTGGCCAGGAGGATCCAAACTTTCGTGACTGTGACGTTGTGAAACACTGTCCAGGGATCGTCGTGATATGGCATCGTATTCTGTTATTGAGTAAGAGCGTGACTGACTGCTCGAAGGCGAGTACGACAATGATGATCCTGAAGGTAAGGAGCAGGATTGTGAGTCAGTGTAAGACCTAGAGCCGCTATAACTTTGTGTCAAAAGTGATGATTTGTAATGCGAGCAGCAAGTCGAACATGACTCGCAACTTGTCATAGTGTCATTGGTAATATTTGTTGACACTGCATGAGAGGTAACACCTGAACTGTGAGTATGATTTCCGCTGGACGCAAACACGTGACGACGCTGACGCTGTTGTCGACGACATGCTGCCGACGAACACAGATGCAAATTGTCAGCCGCAGAAACTGAGGTAGACAAGTCATGATTGTATTCATCAGATCTGAAATCGTGCGCTAAACAAGTAGACGAAGATGTATGTAGACCATCATGGCCGCGTTCTTTGACACCACGTGCAGTCGACATCACATTTCGAGGTGCTCCAATTGCGCGCCGGCGATCCATATTTGATCGACCTTGGATCATGCAAAGCTCAGAATTGTGAACTGGTGGAGGCGAGTATAGAGTCTCCGAGCCCGAAGAGCACGTTGATTGATTAACTCTATTGAGTGTCAAGCTACAATTAGCATTGACACATTGATAATGCTCATCATCATAGTATTCCTCAGGCAACATTGTATGAGATCGATGATGGTGGTGATGATGGTGATTGTGACGATGATGGTGCAACACTTTTTGATGATTCATTTGAGACTTTTTAGCAAGCCACTCGTGTCGTTTGCTGACTAGACCGAATTCATGTGGCCCGATGTAATCTATGAGCGACAAAGAGCGCATAGATGCATCAATCTGTTTCATTGTATGTGACTCTAGAGGTTCAGCAAAAATCGGGTCAGTTTCCTCGGCTAGATCGTTGTCTGGTTGCCTTTGATGGCGCTGATTGAGATGCAATAATTTGCTCTTATCACTTATATTCATACATGACAAATGAAGGGACCTAATCCTAGCACTCATAGTTGATGGATCACGCTTTGAGCTTGTCAATGTGGTTCGTTTTTGATTGGTCAATGCTTTAGAGCCGTATGTTGTATTATCACTGGCTAAAACAGATGCAAAATTTCCGTCATTAGTCACGATGGGCATATCTCTACATTTCACAACATTTTTGTGAGGGGCGTTCGAACATAACGGATTCATTATGTCTGATGTTCGTGGCACCACCACACCGAACGGTCCTCGCGACCATTCACTAAAATCAATCATTTTGAGTAAATCACATGATGTGCCATAAGGTTCAAGCGCTGGGCTCAAAAAGCCAGCTCTCAAGATACCGTGACCTTTGGCGAGGTGGCATCGTTTGCAACTAGAGTTTGAATAGTCATTGTGACGATGATTTTCGCAAGATTTTTCTCGCAGTTTCTTAGAGTCATGAGAATCTTTTACTGGATTCTTGTCTGAAGGATGATGATTATTACTGTTATTCGTTGGGGACGATGTAGTTGTAGTGGCTGTCGTTGTTGTGGGTAAGTCGAAATCACACGTTGCTCGACTTGTTTGCGGTGTTATGACAAACTCATCAGTAGTAGGAGTGTTTGATTCAATAGCAATGCTACCATTAACGGTCAATAAATTCGAATGCATAGGAACGGTTGCTTGAGGGGGATGATGTAAATGATTGTTTTCAGTGATAGCTAATTTTTCCATAGATTGAACTGGCTGACTTTGGCCATCGGCTGATAATAGCGATAAACTTTGTAGCTTCCGCAATTTAAACACCAGGGCCTCTAGTTCGTATGTTTTCTCTTTGAGCACTTGTCGTTGGCGAACATTTTCATCCATCATAACGCGGATTTTATTATTAATATCGGACCTGTTGCTTGCTTCGTAGCTATTCTTTTTGAAGGCTTTTAAAGTAGCACGAACTCTTTGGTCACCGGCTTTGGGATTTTGTTTGAGCTCAATGAGCTAAGAAAAAATAAGCGCAAACGAATTGATTGAAAAAGAAAGATTTATTAGCTTCAAGTTTGAAAGACATCAAGTTTGAAAGAAAAAGTTCAAGAAAAGATTCTAACCTTGGGCACGAAGACAAGGCACAGTGTGGTAGTTGAGCAAAAAATAATGAATATTGATATTATTACAAATGACGCGTCTTGCTGTTCGCGTAGAACAAACGACAAACTTGCGCCTATGACGCACATGATAACAACATTGTAAACCTATTTTGGTTGCAAACAACAAAGCAGTAGTGTAGTGTAATGTTAGTGATGTGTTAGTTGCAACGCGAGCGAGTAATAAGATTACAACTATGGTGGTTCAACACTTACAGATAAGCCAATGTACTTAGAATCGTTGAGCGCAGGTATGCTGACATGTCTTGTTTCCCTGCACAGCATTTCGATCAAAATTTGTGAGGTTCGAAAGAAAAGAAGAATAAAAAGAAGAGGAAAGATAAAACAGTTAGATGAGGTTATTACATCAACAAAACTTTCACGTGCTTCCGCAACGAATAAGAACAATAACAGCATAACACTAACGCCAAAATATTGCTAAGAAAAAATTGTGATCTGATTCGTGTTGTTGCTCAGCGAGACAGTCTTTGTTTTCAATGGTAACTGACGAGTGCTTTACAGTTGACTAAACTGGCTCCACTGTGTTGAATCCTGCTGATCAGTGATCACAACGGCGCCTCAACTTACCAAGCAAGAAAGCATCCGAAAGCCATTAGAAGTCCTTTATAGATATAGATAGAGCTCAAGAAGATGGTCATTCTTTTACTCTGGCAATGTTCCATTTCTGGTATAATAAGTATGTCCTCATTTTTCGGGGCTTGCTGTTGATAATTTAAAGTGATCAAGAAGCATGTGTTTACTCATGGTTAGCTGCTGCACTCTATCTATCGAACTCTGAACACAATTGCACGCAATCGAAAGTTAGAGAAAAATTTCGTTTTAGTTCGGCCAACGAGGATGCCCGAGAAAACATTGCAATATTCGCAATGTTACCCAGAGTAACTCACATGTCCAGTGCCATTGTTTGTTTCACGATAGAATGGGTCTACTATTTGCCAAGTGGTCAACGTTATGATGTCAACCGTAAGCAAAATGCCAACCACCAAGAATAGCTTGTAATCCTTGATGACTTTCTTATGTAGCTTTATGTTGGTGAATATGGAGTGCACGCGAAATGTTTTGCTGAACATCGAGCCGAACGCTAGAGTGAATCCGGACATCAAGACCCAAGCTCGTGCCTTCAGATCGACATTTATATGTGAGCCAGTAAACAAGTAATGGAGACGAAGAAGTAAGTTAGTATGTGTCTATCGACTCCATAGAGATTTCAGTCAGTCATTCATTCAATCTCCATTTTGACTCGCTACTATCTTTGATGGTTTGTTTGGCTTTGCTGCGGCGCCAGTTGTCCCATAGGCTTGCGTGCAAAACAGAGATGAATTTATTCTCTTCCATGTAGATGAATTGCTCAAAGAATTCATCTTGAAATGTGGGACACTATTGCACATTGCACTGATCAGTTACGAGGATTTTACAGTAACCACTACTAGTGAACTACTTACGGCACAAATGTAAGGAAAATTGCTCTCGCTTGTCAGGCCGCTATCTAAACCCAATAAAATAACGCTTGTATAAGTGAGCACACAACCTATGATGATAAGATTATTCAAATAAGGACTTGACATTTTGATATATCTGTGTTTGCGGCGAATAGACCAATAGTATTGATAGATGGAGTGGGCGGATGAACAAAGTCGATTGAGAGATTGTATTTGTTGTCGCGTTAGTTGATTTCAATTGTGCGCGAGTACGTGTGCGTGTGTGTTGTTGATAGCAGCGTTTGTATAAAGTTCGATAAACATGAAACGATATTAGTGACAACTACCAATGGTCTTGAAGCTGCGTATACAAAAATGTATATACATTTGCTGGAGCAAATAACAAATGGCAAGTGTAATCTTGCATCTATTGATACGATTGCATGCGTGTGTAAGTTGTCCGACTGCTGTATACTTACCTTTGGTTACGATATTTGATATTGATGGCTAAAAATATGCAGGCAAGTATGATTCCAAGTATCGACAGCACTGATATGATCACAAACAATCCCCTATTGACTCTGGACGGAATCACTTTCTGGATGGTGTGATCGATTGGAGGTGTCGGGCCTACAATTTGGTGGTGCCAGGTAGTATTTGCAGTAAACATTAATGCCGTTTTGTGCGTGTGTGACGCCAAGAAACCAATCGCAGTACGAACACACAATAGACCGGATAGAATCGGAAATCGATAGGTGATTATACGAGAGGAAACGGGATCCATTAGAGTCAGTGTAAGAGTTCGCAAGAAAAGAATGAGCTCAGATCGAATAAGGTCCTTGCCTAGACAGCTCGCCGTGAACTAGGCTGAACTACTACTGAAAGCAGTAACACAAATAGGGGTAACACACAAAAGCTTAGTTCCGCGCACACACAATAGTTTGATTTACAACTACACTAGTTTACTCACCGCGCCATGAGATGGGAAAACCAACATTGAGGTCGAGTATCTCGTTGAGTGCATCGTAGCTACCGATGGTGACTTCAGATACGTCGCGCGACACTTGGAATTGGCGAAATGTAATCAAACCAGGGCGTTCATTTTTGCGAAAGCTCACTGTACCCTATTGTTGTTGTCATCGTTGTATAAAATGTGAAAAGAAACACATACACAACGTTAGAGAGCTGACGACAAATATATCAACACAAATAAAGTGAAACGTGACGTTCACGAATAATCACTAGAAGGGAGGAGAGGAGTATCAAGACTTACAGTAACTCCCGGGAATTTGGTCTTGTTTAAGGCAGATCTTATAAGGTGGGCCCAGCTAGGTTGACGATAATCAAAGTCTAACAATGATTTGCTTGATTTTTGTTGCTTTATACGATAGTCGACACTGTTGAGGGCCAACGCAATGGCCCACACACCGTCGTAGACATAGCCGTAGAATTTGTTAGGCACTATGTTGACGTTCATTTCTTCGCTACGCTTTTTGTACTCTGAAAAGTATTCGTGCGCTTTCTACTCATCATTGTGGAGCGCGAGTTTGATGATAAATGGTTTGAGCGAGTAAGTGAACAATGGTTAGTGATTCAATAAATAAAAAAGGTATCCTCTCTTCAATGGAAACAAAAGCACTACGATCATTCATTCATTCCATTGTTTGCGTAATGCAGGGTTGATACATACCAGACCTGAGATTGTCGGTTTCTGGGAGCTTGTCACCGGTGTTATGTCGGTAATGATGTAACCGTCCATGGCGACAAGTAGCTCCTCGCGTGCGCAACTGGCCGAGGACGAATTGAATTGTTGCCACAATTTTTCCTCACTAATTCCTGTCAATATCCATTGGTATTTGCGACCGGTCATTTCGGCGCGAAACGCTTCGCAAAACAACTGTATGGCCCATTGTTCATCGAAATTGCCCAATATGATGCGGACGTCTTTTTCCTGTTTCGATGAAGTGTTCAATATTGTAATGAAGACAAGCAAAAAAGCATAGATGAGATCAGCTGGTTTGATTTTGACTGACTGTCATTAATAGAGTCCGTATAATATAACAAAGAAAATAATTGTCACATCACTTGGGAAATCATCAAACATGGCGACAAATAGTATTGGAGCAAGCCATTATTGAGACCATTCAAGCATTTATATGATAACATGGCTAGTTTATTTATGATTGACATGTATATTATTATAAAGAGAAATTTCTTGAATATGTCAGAAATGCACTATGGCTATATGATCAACAAGGATGATGAAAATATAAATAATACACTATGTGTATAATCTTGCACTGGCTGCATAAGTATGGTCATCCACATAAGCGATAGCATATTCGGTCCTTATGATATTAAAATGTGGCAATGCATATTGATTTTCTTTGAATTGAAAGCAGCGACAGTGCAATCACGTAGTGCGAGCAAACAGATTTATGTAGCCATACGGCCAACATGGCAATACCAATACACTGGCATGATCTGACCATAATCATAATCAGATGTGCGGGATTCGTCGCCTTTGAGTCGAGTTAATCCGATGTGACCTTGCCAGACACGTGACGACCAGCCGATAAGCTTACCAATATTTACCATACACTTCATCGACAGAGTGATGAAGTGAGATGGAACGTGTCAGCAAGCGGTGGCGGCGACGACAACAACCAGATCATATCGTCCACCAGTACATGGGCATGTACGTGGTCACGACGATGAGGACCATCCGATGCATACATCACACACTCATCAGATGTAATCACATCCCTGTCTAAGATAGTCTACATGTTTGTGGGCTTGTGACGATTGTAAGAACTTTTCATATCACCCCATCTCCATTCATTCACTCAAATGTTCGTATGTTTACATATTAATGTCACACACTGATAGACTTGAGTCACAGAACTGAAACCACCGTCTTTTATTCTAGACATGGTTACATACATACATTGATCGTACTCATACGCACTTACACTAAACTCGAGCTTAACACTATCAACACATAGAAGACAGGAGTCTAGAGGGCAGCATAGAGAGAATAGTGAGGGCCAACATGAGTGGTGTCGAGGCAATCTGTGCCACGACTAATAAAAATTCTACCACCGTACAAGCATGGTACCAAAAGTGCTCGAGAGCCAAACGACGGCAAGAAGAAAATCACGCAAGATATCAATTGCAACGACAACGTTAGCAATGCCAGCAACGACCGTAACGGTCATCAAGTCGTCGACGGATTAACTAACAATCCAATCGAGTAACAGAAAAGCGGACCACTGAGCTAGCACATGTTTGCCTACTAGTCAAAGCACATTTGGTTTGAGGACGCGTGCTGGACACGAATGTTTGAGCTGAATTGGAGCTGGCCAGCTGGCTAGTCGGTTGGTTGGTTGGTTAGAAAGCATACAACCAAATGGACGACACTAGGCAAAACAGAGCCAGCTCGAGACAAGTGGTGTGGCAAGACCAAGATCGAATGCTGGTGCACTGTTGTGATCGTGTGTGAAGCGATGGTGACGAGTACTACGGTAGGACTTTCAAGGGCCATAAATTCTAATGATACCGGTTGTTCCACTCTAGATAACGTGGACGAACTAAAGAACTCAAGCGAGGAATCAAGTGTGCTGTGAGTGTTCGCCGCCGGGGAGTCACACTCGCCGTACCCTCAGATACGATTAATAAGCTTGAGGGCGGTCCCACTGCTCGTCGTCAAAGAATCCATTGAGCGAGTCAACAGATTTCAAAAGATGTGCATCTTGAAGATTGGACGCACGCACTCATTCACTCGTTCAACTCACTCACTCGCTTGCTCGCTCAAACTGTAGACTGAGACGCATGGACAGAGCCAGATCTGGACATGAGCGAAAATGATGCCCCTGTTCGTTGCACCTCATTTTGTTGTGCTGGGTAACTCACAGAACGTTGTATGAGGAATCATTGAGATTGAAACTCACTTCAAAAAATAAACCTACAGCGCTACTAATCCTTGAACGGGCGAGCAACCGAGCGACCGGCCGCTGCTATCATGATTTGTGTCTTTGTAGAATAGATTGTAGTTGTGATTGCTTTGCGTTGGGACGGCCGATAACGACACGAACACGAACACGCACACACATACTCATACGAACACGCAGATATACACAGATACACGCAAGCATCAGGGTGTTCTGACCAAGAGACTACAACGTGTTCCATAGCAACAGAAGTTATTATGTAGCCGTGCAGAGCCTTCGACGAGAGCAGCGACTCGGCATGTGCTGTGCCGAGCTATGTGAATGTTTGTGGATGTGTGTGTGTGTGTGTGTGTGTGTGTGTCAAATGACAGCCGGACTCAGTGTGCATCTCAAGGCGAGCATGTGGCCTCGCCCGCCTCAACATGGATGGACTCCACCGTTCGTCGTCGTCGTGGTCGTATCGAATCGGAGCACGTCTTCACGCTTGTGTGAGCGTTGTAAGCGTTGAGCTCTTTCGTTGGCGATGTAAAGCGTGAAGATCTTTACATTGTCACTTGGTGTCGCTTGGTCTAGCCTCGCAATAGCAGCCTTGGATCATACAAGCACACACACACACACACACACACACACACACACACACACACACACACACACACGAGGCCTTGTTCAATCGTTCGCTTACTTGGCTGCACAGCTTGCCTGTCCCTCAACAGCAGCGACACGACAATTCAACTAGCAACAGCTACACACCGAGGACGATTATTTTATATTGATGTAGTGTGTACGCGTGTATGTGTGAGCACCATACGCGTACGTGCACAATGACAGTCGTCATCGGCGTACGTGTATTGCATTCAATGGTTGTGCGAGATTCACTTTTGCGTGCCCAAAGTTGGTTGCGTAGCACATGCTGCCGAACTGCCGAATGTGGCAACTTGCACGATGTCACGTGCACGACTTTTCACACACCAACTCTTATTTCGCACACACATTGCTTTGATTCGCTTAGCTTGACGTTCGCTTTGCTATTCGTTTTTCTGTCCTGTCCTGATTTGGGTTGCTTTGCTTTATATGCTCGCATACTAGATAGACTGTTAGTTGAGGCCCGCTTGACATTGTGATACTGTCTGCAAGTGCCACAACAACTGATCTGCATCATGACAGTGACTGCAAATGTGAATTGCACGTGTGCTGGGCGTAGTCGTTGATTGTGTTGTGACTGCGAGCATCTGTATTAGTCAGTAGGTGCCAAGCTGGTGTGGAATGAAACTGAATAGAAGCTGAATGATATGCGGTGAGATTTTACTGGGCCACAATCCCTAACAGACAAACAAACAGACATACTCATCTCGTATCATCATCAGTTGTAGACTGATCGATTTAACATTCTCATCGAATCGACTAGTGGTGAGATTTTCACTAATGATCTATGAATTATCAATTATTCAAGCTGGTTAGTATTCAGGTGACGGGAATTATTTATATACTCGTACATGCATAGTGTCAATTAATTTCTGGACAAGCTTTCAATAATGAGCTCAGATTCCGATCAAAATACGTATCTATCATTGACGTTCATTGACCTTCTTTTGTTCACAGTAACAGTGCTTGACACCGATATAAGCAGAGCAATGCATAAACAGAGCGCCCGCGGTTCGCATCTAATCAAAGTCAGAGTCAGGCGCTGATAATCAAGTCATCAAGATTCATGATCAGACAATACATCGAGAATCACGTGAGAAAGATTACAGATGCAAGTGTCGAGAGGCAAAGAATAGAGTGAGAGAAAAGAGAGAACGACGAGCGAAACTAACAGACAATAACAAAACAAATGCAGAACCCAGACAGTGTTGGTCAACAACAATAGATTTGGTTTGGCAAGATTCCCTCACGATAATGACAAATATGATGGCGCCATTTTTGAACTGTCGGCATTGTCAAGTTGTGTCACTTGACAATACCGACATCGGCATCGCTGTCGCTGTCGCCAAGGGGCCCGTGTTTTGTTGCCTAGGGCGCCGACACTCACGCTCGCTATTGGATACAGCACTACACTTTCCGCAACTACTTTTTGGCAGCATCTGCTCATTATGCATGCTGCGTTGATGCTGCTGCTGTAGCTTACGTAGTATATGATGAATGCTTATGTCATTGTGTGCATGCTGCTTTGATCTGAGTACAGAATCGATTATGGGCCCCAACAATCGTGCGAGTCTAGACACAGTAGTTATTGAAAAAAGCTGGTATGTTTGTTGACTAGTTGACTTTCTACATCCAACTCTCGACAGTCTCCTCCTCATCTCTTGTGTGTGAATTGAACAATAACGATAGACGAGAAAGAAGAGACAAAAATGGAACCACTTTTGATAGTTTTGCCATACTCTTTGCCGCAATGAATTTGCAATGGCGAAAGGCGTTTCTCACGCTCCCAATTTTCAGCTTTGACTTCCTTGCTCTTGCTCGCTATCTATAGTAAGTTGCAACAATTGTAAGCAGCAAGTATGACTTGTGTGAAAGAATGATGATGCATTGTGATTAAATGTGCATTGCCATTGATGTCACACACCACTTTTCAACCAACTGATCCAGCTATATATGCAAAACATTCTCTAATACGACAGCACGTACGTTAATCGGTATATCGCTCGGCTGCGTGCGTACGTGTTCGTTCTTCTGTGGCCTCCAAACAAACGGGGTAAGCAAGCACGAACAAACGTGCAAGATTATCATCTGACAACCAAGTACTTTGGATATTCATTGACCCATTGGCACGTTTAGTAGCTCTTACGTTACAGTGGAATTTGCTAGCACATTCACTTGCAATTGCTGGCTTGCTTGAGTTGGTGTGTACATTTGTGTACACCTGACACATGCACGTTCGATAAAGCTCGTTCGTTCTTGATACTACTAGTGAATGCTAGTGGAACGCTGTTCACTGTTCTCGATTTGGTTCGCTCTGGAATTGAGCGAATACTATTGGACTCAAAACAGTGTCTGAACACTGTGCTTGAAGTAGCTTGAAGTACGTGTAAGATTGAAACGCTCTGACGAGTTGCACCCTTGCAACTGTAAGATGCTCGAAAGGAAGTGGCTCAAGTGTGTCGTGCGTTCGTTCATGTGTATGTGTGCGTGCGTGCGTGAGTGCGTGGACTGACGTCGGCTAACTCGCTTGCCGACAACGTACGCTCGATAAACGAGTCGCCAAGCTTGGGTGCATTAAAGCCTGTATGTGTGAAGCAGCAGCGATCCAGTGAACTGAGCCTCACAAAATGTGTACAGGTGCAGGTGAGTGAGGTGATCGTTTTAGTTTGTGGCCAAAGGTCCCAGAGGGCCAACCCGCTTTCGTTCTCACATTCTGACTGTCGTTTTCTCGCTCACTTTCGATAATATTACAAGCAACGCACTATTGGTTCCAGCAGACACAGCGGTGTCGGCAGCAACATCGTAACTGTAACTTTTTGAGGATCCACTTACACTACACCACACCACACTACGTTGCACCACACTGAACTGCATTGCACTACACTACACGTAGCTGGATAGCGGTGAGCGACCAGTCGAATAGGCTATCCACTAGCTGCTACACTGAGCTCGCTACTATGAGCTGAGTTGAGCTTGTCTGAGCTAAGCATAAATTGCGCAAGCATCATGGTACACGTATATGTATAGCGCTAGCCACTCATATCCTGTTTGCTAGCAAGCTAGTGAGCGCTAGAGCGCGTGTGTGGCCAACGTCATCGTCGTCTGATCCGAATACAAAGCGCCAATATTTTCATTTGCCGCATGCCGCTCCTTCTTTGAGTACATATCGATACGTGTTCGCAAGCACCAGCACAAGCACAAGCACGAGCTCAACTCAAACTCAGACACACACACACACTCGCAAGTTGCAAGTCGCAACTGACTCGTAAACGAAAACACAGCACACAATCCCTTTGGCTGCGTAAATTGGTACCACTGGCCCATGGTCGTCGTCGTCGTCGTCGATGTTCCAACTTTCAACTGCCACCGCTATAATGTCTGAGACATGGTCGGCATCTCTTGGCTGGCTCTCACTCACATCATTCACATGAAAAACTACGTTCACCCACTTTCATAGCTCTATGACATGAGCTACGACATAATTACGATGAAGCCACGATGGATACAACTATGGGAGGTCTATGGGAGTGTGTATTGGTGTGCTCGTATATTTTTGTATGTGCAGCGTCGGACACATCACAATTCATATACCCAAACCCTCTCTCAGACACACACACACACACACACACACACACACACACACACACACACACACACAC
>JAIFTH010000163.1:0-49712 GCA_019968535.1 Fragariocoptes setiger | reverse complement strand
ATCCAAGTGTCACACTCCGAATCCAAAGTGTTGTATATCGTTGGAAAGGTCTCTTGTAAGTCGTTGGCACCCTTTAGTTCTGCGAGTGCTGAGATATTCAAAACAAAAAGAGAACTCGTCGGTCGCAACCGAGCAAGGAGTTGCATCGAGCTTTCTGCTTTGAATTTGTCGCAAACACACGCAACAGGTAAAAGTTAATGCAAGATTTAATCTCGTCGGTTTATGTCAGTACACCGATGTGCGCGTTCTCGTGTGATATTCATTATTTGCCGTATGTCATGATTGCGATGAAAAAAATGAAATGCCAAGCGTGAGTTGATATCTCAATATTCTGGCTTAAACATTTCGTACTGTTGCAGCTTGATTTGTCAACCGATGACAAATGATTCCAAGCGGCAGCAGTTACAAAAAAATGACGCATCGTCCCAGGAAATCTCTAGTGATTGACGCGTTTATGATCTGTGAAAATGGTTAGTCTTTGGAACAACATTTCTCGTAAGTGTACTTGCGTGTGATACATTTTTTTTAACTATTGGTTCGATTTCATGACTTGCTCGCAGTCATAAAATAGCTCGGAGTATTGGCATTTACCATACATGAGCTATGTAGTGATCTAATACGGTAGCAATACTCAATTAACTTTTTTTTCACTTTAATCGATGATTTCTGCGATCGATAGTTTTCCAACCTATCCCCGATAGTGATTAACAGCATACGAAAGCTCAATGAGAATTATGACATGACTCAACTCAGTGGTTGGTCCATCTAATATTAGCATTCCTTCAATCAGGTGCATAGCCTATGTACACACCACAATCAGCTAGAGTATTCGAATTCAAACCATAAATGAGTTGGTTGGAAACGAGCTTTGCTTTCAATGTACATAGCTCTAGATTGTGCGAAGCATAACTGATATCATCATCGTTATGGTGCACGCCAAAAACGGAACTCAACGATACTTGAAGAGTCAAAATCATTCACAGAAATTGGTTACAATCTTTCTCTTTTTACTTTTCAACTTGATGCCGTCTCGTTCAACTTTCTGCTGTTTCGTTAGCCAGCCAGACATTCGAGATTGAGTTTGAACTTGAAATCTTTTGGTTTGTAGAGAGATGAGAATAAGATTGTGCATTGTGTGGCAACAGTTTCAAGGTCGTTGACTTGACCGCTTGAACGCATTTCGGTTCTCCTGTCGTTGTGCCAAGGTGATGTGCGCTTGAAAACAGAAGAGAGTTCACCTTGCCAACTTCGACTAATCAGAAAGCTAACCAAACGAGCTGATATCAGCTGCATGCTGACAGCGTGTACTCACATGCATGTGATGCCAACAACGTTCGCATCGAGACAACACTCACTCGCAGCATGCTCGAATAAATTCACCGACTCACAGCATCAAGGAAGCTAACAAGAGGGTCAAGTTTAAAGTTGACTTACACGCTGGTGGCTCGCGAACTACCTAGCTGGCCAGCTTAAGCCAGCCATTTCGAGTGCTCAAACTCACAGATCGCAGGCATACTAATTTAGCAGAAAGAATCAATAGAGTTGTTGACGAAAGTGGCGCTCCTTGGTGTGAACAAACGAAACTTACTTGAGCGAAAATCTTCAGTTTTGGTCATCTGAATTCTTATTTATTGTCAAAAGAGATTTCACAACGGGCATCTTGGTTGACAATGAGGTTTACAAGATTCTATTGTAACCTTTTATTCATTGAGTACAGCAAGAGCATAGGGCATCACACCGATTATGAGCGCGGTGGCGTGCGTTTCGCTTCGATTTTGTCAGATTCAGCACTGAAAAACCATGTTCGGATGAGCTGCAAGACATTGCAATAGCATAGATTGTTCCAAATCCAAGAGTGATCAATGACGCGCGTCACGACGACAACACGCCAACTGACGATATACCTCGGTGAACATTACTTTAGCATTGCAACGTAAATCAAAGTGCACCTGTCCCATGTATAGAGAATAAGCTAATCAATCATACTAATCATGAAACACTGCTCAGCAGAAAACATTACGCAGAATTCAGCAGAGATTAACAGTCCATTTTTGTAATGATGATAAATAAAGCAGTTTCAAGCGTCTACAAGTTGTTTGTTTTAAGGTTATTTTATTTGTATTGTTTTTTGACACACCAGGTCCTTGGGGATTTTCCGTCCGTTTATTCCATCTATTTTTGGTTCACTTCGGTATGCGTACTTTAGTACACGTTCAAACCAGCGTAGCTTGGCGCTCGGTCCGGGCTGTTATCAAATGTCTTCGTTGCTCGGTTAGCATCTTCATTCATGGGTTGAAAACCGAGAACGTTGTGTTGACAGACCCCGAGCAGAGCAGGTGATTGCAAAGCTGAAAACTGTCTGTCTTGCACCTGTCGCTGCTGTTTTAACGAACACTCAAGCGTTGACAAGCTAAAGGCTGACGAGCATCGAGGTCAGGAAGACGTGTGTGCGCGTTTTGTTAGCCGGCCCATGACTCATTATCTAAAGATTCTGTCGTACCACACAAACATCCAATTGAAATTCGTGCAAGTCTATGTCTGCTATGTATCTCCATATGTTCATTACATGATTTCCGTCCCCACTCGATTCCATTTTAACAATTTCTACCTGTGTCTAGATAGTTATCGCTTGAAAAGGCACTTGTTATGCTGTTGACTATAAGCGATCAACAGGTGGAATAGGGCCGATGGAATTTTCACACATAACATTTACACAACAACACAACTTTTCGATAATCAGTTAGTGTGTATCGCTTGAGGAAGCACAATCTGAAGCTAAACATGCTCGTCTCTTCGAGAGTGAAATGAGATAAATAAGTACTCATTCAATAAACGGTAATAGTGTTGCTCAATCATTGATTCAGTTTGATTTCATTTGACAATGTGCTCGTTCGGTGTGACTCTATAATAATCAGACAAATTTCATCAAGCAAGAAAGCTGTTGTTGTTGATATCCAACTCGTTGTTGAGGCTCGTGTGCAAAGAAACTGGCACCATTGCGACAATTCTTCCGACACTCATAATATGATTGTAAAGGGTCGATATTGAACAGTGAAAGCAATTGTCGAAATTAGGTTGCTATTTCGTGTCGAGGTAGCAATCAACTTGAGGACACATGTTGTTGATGTAAGAACATTATTACGAGGCTTATCATTACGTTAAGTTGTTGTTAAGTTTGTTGCTAAATGTTTTGTGAGATCCGTGCAGTACTACGAGAGGTCACACTAGCTTTCACTCTGGCTGGGCTTGTTTTCCATTTGTCGATTCAATAATAAGCGTCGAGATCAACATACATACATACGCAATGAGCCGACGAATACACACATTATAAAATAAAGAATTATGCCAAGCTAACGTCGAACAATATCAATCAATCACACTAATCATGCGGAATTTCTCCAGAATCTATCAATCCCGTTGTCATGATCCATTTTTCGTAAAAAAAAACACACCACAACAACAAAACTCATAGCAATTGGTGCGCAATATCTGCCTGTGTTGACCAAAAATATCTCAATATCACTTGATTTAAATCTCACTCATCATCATCATAGATTATTGTCCGCCGTGAACAGCTTCAAAATTCATTTACTTGTATATTGTGTGTAACGATTCTGGAAGCTTGATGATTCAAGCTCAGCCATTCGTCAGTCGTCAATGATAACTATTGTTGACGTTTTTTATCGCTGGACTTGATGTTTTGAACTCATAAATAAGTCCCAGTTTGAGGCAACGAGCTTGATAATGTGGTTGGATTTCTCCATTGTCATTTTCCTCATGCTAGAGATGTTCGAGAGTCAGCTAGCTAAAGGATCTACCGTGTGAGGTTTATCGTTCATAATGGATATCGTTCATCCATTACATGAGTCACTGTATGAATTAATTGATTTGTTTCGTCCTAAGTTTAAGGCAACTTAGTTTCAAATGATGCGATGTATACGTTCCTAACATCCATCAGAGGGGCTCCTGCTATCATTCCGGCGTCTCACCCTCTCTATCTTTCTACTATCACTATGGCCATGTTTGTTGCTGCTGTTTCACGACTGTTCGCGCGCTCTTGATATTATGCTCTGACACAACTCTATGCTACTTCTGCGAAGTTTCTGGAATGAATGGATCGTATTCGTCATAACTTTCGAAATTGTTGACAAAGTTAGACAATAACAAAAAAAATGTCTCATCTTCGTCAAGGCAAACTATAAATTCTCTCACAGACGACCAAATGCTAAACGATCGGCGTACAAGTTGAGCGTGATATGGTGCCTAGTGTCAGAGCACGGCACACCGAACATGAGGTCAATAGAAAGACGATCATAATATTGAGACAAACTAACAGTTAGGCCCTTTTTTCGCTTTCGAAGCCAAGCTATCGCAGGAACGTCCATTTGTTTCAACTTGGTGGGTTTCCAATTCTTAGTTGTTACAGATGCCAATACATTGTCACTGGTGCTGATTGTTTTATGAATCACATCAATAGTGTTGATAAGTTCATACTGGTATGGTCTAGAGGCTGTGTTGTGTTACTCTTGATTTGCTTTGTATTTTTGTTTTGATTTTTTCCCATTATGCCGCTGTGAGTGTGCAGCTTTTCACTTGATAGCGTGTCCAAACTGCTGGCCATGTCGAATAAAATCGATAAGATTGATTGATGGTCGAAGTTTGATGTGTTTGCGAGGATCAATAAATCCGTACCACCGACACACACACAGTATGTTTTTGTAAAGGCAGCTGAGGCACTTACGTCGACAAATTTGTTAAATAATGATCATGTTGGTTGTCTTTTCATTTCGTTCATTTTGTTGTCCACAAGATATGACTATCATCAGTCGAATTACAATAATAATAAACATAATTAACGTTTCCCTTGATGAGTTCGACAAAAAACAGCTTGCTCAGCTTAATAATAATGATAATATCGATAACAGTGCTTGGTAATAATAATAATCAATAATTAATAATATATATATATATCTGTATACGTATATATATAAGTCAAGGCAATAATAATAATAATAATATAGACAATAATAATAGAAGTAATAATATTAAAGAGTTTAGCGTCAATAAAGACAAAAATCTTTACAGTCGTCCATTACAACAAATTGCAAGCGCGTGCGTTCGTAACAAAGCACGCGTGCAATATGCAGTGTCTGTAGAAATGTATGAATTTTCACTAGCAATAGGTTCGTGTGTGTGTGTGATTGTTGTGACCAATTGGTGATTCAGAAATGCCTTCGTCAATTAAGATGGTCTTCATGAGATGATGCGTCTGGGGGACCCGCATTCGAGCGCGCAAGCTCATGGGCGGCGTTTAGCGTGCAACATTTCCATGAGGAGCGTATGGGCTGGAGCGTGACCACCACGATGTTTGTAATATAAGAATTCCTCGCCCCGTTCAGCAATTGATCTGAGATCTGTTAATAATGCCATTAAACTACCAAATTTGTCCTGGTTATCAATCATGTTAGTTTTGTTAATTGATTCGAGATTAGTTAGGAACATCCACATGAATGGTGACGCAGACTGAGAAGAAGTAAAACTTACCGGTATTTGAGGGTAAAAATTCACGCAATACTCATGTAAAGTCTGTTGCGTTTGTTCGTGAGCCTCGTGAACCAACGTAATATCATTAAGTCCTCTCACATCTTTAGTTAGGTTGATGTTTAATTAGCCAATTTGGGAGCATTGAAGTTATCGATGTCAAGTTGCATTTCACAAAAATTTCTCATCACATTAATAAATCATCAAACTTACCTGGACTTAATAACAACAAAAACTTTAAACAAACATAATCGTTAGTATCAAATTTGATATCCTGAAGACGAACAGTCAATCGGTGCAGCTCATCAGCGGCTTGGGTAACACCTAATAGGGCTAACGATAACAAGTCAAACTTCTGTCCATTAGGCAACGCAGTGTCATCGGCTAATCCATTGTGCATGCGATGATGTATGTGATCGAGCAGTAGAATGTCAGACCACGAATGTTGTAACAGTTTCATTTGATCGTCAACCTGTTGATTTGATGAAATGGTTGAAGGGAAAAATAAATTTAGAGATCAATATCAATTCCATATATAATTCGTGGTAATGAATCTATAGATGGCGCCATGAGTCTCACGGGTAATATCGAGTAAAGGGGGCAGGGCAATTCCTTAAAACTACACTACAAGATGCAACTAATCCAGCTTTGACAAACTTTCATCAAGTTTGGGTGCAGATTTTTGAAACGCGCGCTAGAAGCATCGTCACTACGAAATAAAATGATGCGCATGACCAGAATCAAAAAGACGCATGGCCCGAAGATCAAGGAAGGTGCAGTCCTGTTAATGATCATCTCACCACCGCGGTCTCCTGGCAATCAAGTCCTCTCTAATGCCTGATTCCACCACCATAAGCACAGAGAATGTGTCTTGTGAAAGAGATTTCTCACAGATTCGATCAACGACATCTCAATACCGAAGGCCGTTATTCAAAGAAAACTCCCTGCAGGCCATACAATCTAACGTAAGTCTCCAATGAGAAACATAGTTCAAAACTCAGGCATTGAAATGATGACAACAGATAGGGACAACTGAAATCTTGAACATTCCATTCACCATGTTGATTCTTATAATTTCTTCAGCTGACCAATGCATTTAAAATGTATGGATCCAAATTGTTTTGAGAATTAGTAATTAATCCTTTATCGCTTTCTTTCTCTCCCTACTAATTATTCTAACCGCTCAATATCTTGGTTTAAACAGACGAACACATTTGTTGAGCTGTGATCACTCGAGATACAATCAAATCTCGATTTAGTCGCTATTATATCTAGCTTCTAGCCGTCTGAATGTCGCTCGCATTTAATTCGTTGTAGGCTCTAACTGAATGCTGACATAATCTATGACAGAGAATATAGCCTATGAGAAATTATCGCGTCACTCTGATTTTTGTTACCCAACATAGTCTACATACTCTAACTACACAATCAAGTAGCGAGTTATGAGCACTCTTTGAATGTAAGTAGCACTGGAATAGAATTATTCCGTCCACACACATACACAATGATCAAGTTTCAAGAATATGTAAGCCATTACGTAAGAACTGGTATCTCAATGCGAATTGCTCGTGTGCACATAAACGAGAATAGCGTTTAATTTGCGCACGTACCAACATAAAAATGCCTGGACTTGGTCTCGCTTACTCACTGATTTGGACAGTCAGTGATTAACAACGTCCAAAATTGGTTACTCTATCTTTAGCGGCCTGCGTTAATTACGTTACGTTTCGTTAGGAACAACAAAACTAAGTTACGTCAACACATTGTTGTTCAAATGCAGTGGCACACTCGCATACAACGAGTGCACGGCAAGGGCAGTATAATAGTGCGCTCGGTCTAGAACACACTAGTCATCCTCATTAGTTTTTGTTATAACTTTCTACTATTTGCAGCAGTTGGAAATAGAAACTGTTTGCTATCAACTTTTTTGACGTTCAATTGTGAGTACAATGGCACTTGCTTTCAAACTATTTCAAGAGCTAGATGACCACAAAACAATTGCAACAATAACATCAATAAATACTATCAAGCAAGCATGCAGGCAGGCGAACTAAATCTGAGATTGGGATGTTACAACGCCTTGAGATGTTGTGTTTCACAACGCCCTATTGTGCGCACAATCTATTGCATGTAATTTGTTGACTGTTCAGGGTGTTTATATTACATGGTGTGAACGTGAATAATTTGTTTACATTGCATGATGTAATGTTTGATCTCGTGTCCACGACTCGTTTGTGTGATATATCAGTTCGTACAAACATGTCGGCGTCGTCAAGCAACGCAAACGGCGTGCACGTGTGTTGATTACGTTTCGTGAATTTCATAAATCCATCAAAAGAATATCATTGAAAAGCATGTAGTTCGATGAGCTGTTTGTTCGAGGGCTAGCAATGAGCCGTAGTTTTCTACGCGAGGCCGTTGCTTGCACGCCTTATTATTATCAAAGCGTGAAAAGAAGCAAGCGAGCTATTGACAGTCGAGTCAATCATCCAGCCAGATGAATCAAGAACCAGCATGGATAAGACGCATCAGCATGTAAGCAGATGGGTGAAAAAGATAGTTGTTATTATCACTGGTATGCAACGCTGACTTACTGCAGCACAATACAATCTGCTTCTTATCTGGTTATTTTTCTCATTCTCTGGCAGAAGAGAAACAAACTCAGAAGCGTGCATGCGGCGAGTCAGGAACGAAACAAGGCAGTCAACTACCACAACTCTGTTCGTCACTGGTTCATTTCAGTTCAATACAGAGCTTTCGCCGGAGACAGAGCAATCTCAAAATTGTGCTCACTTATCGCAGAGCCTTCGGATATTTTTGTTTCCCTTCAAAGAATGGTAACAAGCGAACCTCCGAGTTTTGTGAAGTCGTAAAGGGCGAGTCTTCTCGTTTTCTCTTTCTTCTCTTGCTTGTGATAACAAACTGAGCCAACAACACAGCTAACAATGATCTGTGTTAGTTGCATTTTTCAATTCCAATGTCAGGAGAGCTTGCAATTGTGCTTTCCTTTTCTTCGCAGTGGCACCTGCGGCATCACCTGCGTGCCGGGCACAGCGCAGCAAGTCATCATACAAGTGAGTGCAGTAGAAGTTGCACTGTTAAAAGATAATCGACGCACACTCCTTCAGACTGCCTTTCTGCTGTTGCTGGTGCATGGTCTGGTCGTTGCTTGTGAGAGCGAAAACGATGAGTTTGAGAAAGTGCAAAGAAAAAAGTTGCGTGTTTTTGTTACGCAACCACAGTTAACGTGGCTTCTACTTTCTTGCCTTTGTTATTGTTGATGTTGCGTTTCAACGTGTCGTTCACTCTCCGATTATTCTGTAGCTGAGACTCGAACGTCGCATCGTGTAATTTCAGCTAACATTCGGCCGTCGATACGCAAAGCTCAGAGAGAAAAAGATATTACCTGTACGTTTGCAGCAAACAACAACAAACTACACATCACAAGTTAGAAAATCTTAGTCACTAACGAGAACAGGCGCTTCATGTGGTGAGACGACTGGCAGTGATAGACAGGGTAAAAGTGTACGCATCGTTGCCATCACACTGGCGTGCAAATTCGCTGCGTGCTCTATTCAGCTTACTAATCACAACTACACAATTTCGATAGCTAAACAGACTGTGTTTGTCAATTGTAACTGGAAAAGTAGACAAGCAACCTTTGATATGTCAGCGAAATTTGTAAACAGTCAATATTGTTTCCATCCTTTGCAGAATGTTATGCCTCATTGATTCTCGGGTTCGACCAGTGTGTAATATCCATGGACTGAAAATTAGACCTACTGTCATTCTTGGCAACAACCGACAGAATAAAAATGCAACTAAATTTGAAAAGTTCTTTAGCTATTTGAAACCTCCAGCCTCAAGAGAAAAAGTTGGAAAGAAATTCGAATGTGGTCGAAAATAGAGTGTTTGAATTACGCGCGCGTCAGCAATGCGCACTAGCAAACAGGCGGTGCTGAATGGTGGGACGAGAAAACCACGTGGTGTCGTGGAATCATTACAATTCGAGGAGCACAACACTGGCTATCGAAGTGAGGAAAGCATTATCATCTCAATCATGAGTGCTGCCGATAGAGCCGATGGGTCTAAAACAACAATTTGTTGCCATGGGACCCAAATAGTAGTGGCTAGTAGGTAAGTTTAACGAACATTCGACAAGTCATCTACGGACGATATGATGATTTGTTCATCACCAAGATCTCTGAATAGTGATTACAACAATATTCTGATCCTATCGATTCAATCATACGAGTATAAAATTTTTCATAACCTTCTGAAAAATATTCAGATCATTCAGACATTAACCAATTATTGTTTCTGTCGCTTTCCCACCATGGACCTACCACATCGTTGAAGCAATTATGAACAAGTAGTTGGTAAGTTGACCACAACTCCTAATTACCCCTCATTCTCCTCAAGTCGAAATGATGACAACAGATAGGGACAACTGAAATATTGAACATTCCATTCACCATGTTGATTCTTATAATTTCTTCAGCTGAAACGACCCAGAATCAAACTATGATTTTTTGTTCGAGATTGAGAGACAACTAACATACTTCCCCTCTTCTATTCACATTGATCATTCAATCCTCACGCAAATCTTCCCTAGGCAATATACAGAGATAATTGAAGAGGGAATGGTTCCAATAGGTACATTACCACAATCGTGATATCAAATATGTTTTAAATGATTGAACTATTCGACAAATTCAGAAAGTTTGATAGAGTGTTCATGGAATGAAATAAAATTCCAGATTTTTGATAGATCTCACTCAATTGTTCTCGATTCATATTCATATTTGTGACTCAATCAATGACGGCGCCGATGATTTGTATGTGAGCATAACATTATCTTTGATGCCTAGCTATATGAAATCGATACTCGGCAACCGGTCTGGATTTAAACTCACTAGTTCCAACCTTATGAGATACATGCACTGTAAGCGCGATATCTGATTTGAGTGAATCAATTGCGTGATTTGACTTTGAAGGGTTCGCCAACAGCTATTTATCTATCTACCAGAGATCGTTGCGAGGCTGATGATGAGTCAGTAGTGCTGTGTTGGTGAAGGATACACGCTTCGAGCGGTGTGAACAGCCAACAGGTGCGTTAATTATTATAGATCTCTGTTAAAAAGGCAAGAAGCAGACGCGTTTATCAGAAGCAGCGGGTGCAGTTACACTGGACCGTCGAGCGTAATTAGCAAGCACACAGTCACTGACTTAAACGTAGCGCTGTTAAAGTGTCAGAAAGAATTTTTCGATTGTCCCCAAAAGAAAGCAGGTTCGTCGTTCGAATAAGTTTTTACATCAACATACAACAGAAGATATACCTAAAAATGAATCTGATTTGGCTTATGTCATTGTTAGCCAGCGCCTTGTGTGTGAGTTTGACTAATGCACAGGGACCGCTCGGTTCACTCGGTAATTATTATGGTAATTATTTGACTCACGCCATGAAAGACATTCAAAACGTTCTCGCAAGAAGACACAATCGATTGTGTTGATCGATGAAGTTGGATCAGAAAGTTGAGAAGTGAAAGTGTTTTTCTGTTATTGAAAGGATGCGAGAGGGAACTTGGGCGCTCTGGTAGGTGGCGTCACAAGGGATGACGAACTTGAGACAACTTGATCAACGTGTTGCGCTTTAGGGAGAAAGAACGTAGACAGCTGTGCCAGGTGACCGCGAGAATGAGCCGAGCAAGAATGATGATGTCTAATCTGTGTCATGGTGCTTTTCATTGATGCTAATACTGCGTGGGCCGCCGTCGATCGCAACAACAACGATGACTGATATTTGGGGGCAATAATTATTATCGTAACAATTGTTGAAACAGATGTGCAACCGCATGTTCGCCAGAATCGGGCCCATTTTCCGTTCACCGGTCATCTGGCCGGCCATCACCATCGCAGCAATGGACAAAAGCATGATAGTGGAATTGTTAGCGGCAGCAGTAGTAGCAACAAAGGCGGCGGCATCACAACTAGTGAGAAACATCGATCACAATCACCGTCAGGCGCTGTGGTACATCACGGTGTTGAGGCGACAAACATATTGCTACCGATGCAATCGGCACGGCATCAGCGTGAGCTTGGCGCAGTGAATCCGTACGGCGACTTTGTGGCTGAATTGACAGCCGCCAGTCCAGACGCTGCAGAAGCAGCTGCACAACGAGCGGCGGCACTAGCATCGATGGAAGCACCGGAAGCAGTTGACATTGACATTCGACCGGCACATTTGATCAGAGGCGAACACCATTCAAACTTGTTGCGGTCACCGTTGGTAGGGCAGCGGCAGGTGCAGATGCTGAGTAAACAAGTGCACATTGAGCATAATACCTTACAGCAGCAAGCGCTCACAAAACAAGTGATTGATATAGAAAATAACACACGCAAAAATAACAATGCTGAGCAGCAGCAGCTGCGCCCACATCCGCAGCAAGGCAGCGGCGATTCATTGATTCAATCATTGGCTCAACCTTTGCTACAACTTTCCAATCTTCCAATGCTAACGCTCGACACTTTAACTTCGTCACTTCCTTGGACGACAAAACAACATGGATCCGTTGTGGAACCGCAACCCACAAACGCACCTGTTGCGAATGTTGCACATACAAACAATGCTGTTGCTGCCCCTAACTTATCCTCCACTCACACTCTCGCATCAACTATTACACCATCACCCACAATCAATACTGCCACTGTCAGCAGCTTTCTCTCTACTGATCCATTTTTAAAACAATCCACCCAGGGTAGTCAGGTTTTGTCATCATTGTTACCTGCTGTCACCACGACAAGTGCATCGTTGCTTGCTTCACCAATCATAGAAACTGCCATCAAATTGTTGGTCGAATATGTCATCTCGATGTCGGCTAGTGATATGCCAATCGAGCAGCTAATAGTGCTAATTCGTCGTCTGTTGATGCAACACTTTGGTTGGTTGCTGTCAAGTGGCAAACAACAAGAGGCAGGTGGCGGAGAATCTGACGGTGCTTTTGATCAAGTGTTCGTTGATCAATTGATACATCTAGTTTTAGAACGAGTGATTGGTCAACGAGCCATTACAGGTGCAGCAACAACAACGACGACAAAAGTGGCTAATAGTATTCTAAACTCACCATTGGCAATCTCAAGCAAACTTGGTAGTGTCAATCCAATAGTTGACACTATCACAAATGCCTTTGAGATTCCAGTGCAATGGAAATCTGTCAATTCCCTATCTTATAACTCTAACTCTCCTATCAACTACAACACAAATCCTTTGCCTCTATCTTTGCCATTGCAATTGCCCTCTTCGCTTTTGCATTCTGCTGTGGGGCCCATCATTGATGCTGGCACCAATTTTGCTGCTAACAATCGTTTTGTTGATGCTGTACCACACGATGTTACGCCAACGACGCGAACCGTTGTGTCTAACATCATTACACCACCCAATGTTGCGCCAAATGTTCCCGATCTTCAAATTTTGTGGTCATCAACGCCCACAACATCGACACCATCATCGCCATTGCAATTGTCATTATCGTTGCCGTTGTTTTCATCACCATTATTTTCGATACCGAAAACTACAACTATAAATTCAACACCGATATCGACGATGCCATCAAAAATTGACTCTTCTTCTATGCAAATGCCAATACCAATTCAACAAACGTCAATCTCGGTGCATAAAAACCCGCTATTCATTCCAAAAATCCATTACGAAACGAGCATCAATCGAATACCACTGCTGTCGTCGTCGCTCGTTGTCGCTTCTGATACAACAAAACCAACCGCCGTGTTGCCGTCTACTGCCGTCGTGTCACAATCTACTACTCCTGTTACCACAACGCCAACAACCAAAACATCAACAACACCAACAATGTTTACCACTGGAATTGTGGAACCGATGAAAACAATTACTCATATTATTGACGATCACAATGTTGCTGTTGAAAAAGGTGCTGAAGCGATAATCCCATCAGCTAACAGCGCTGTCGCCAACGAGGCCACTCAAGCGGCTGCAGCCAGCACAGGTGCAGCCGTGGCTGCCAACAACATTGCTGAGGCCGCTAAAGATGCTGCCACAGCAGCCAGCACAGAAGCAGTAGGTGCACAATTGGCCGCCAACGCTCACGAATTATCGGCCGCTAATCAGGCAGCCATAGCGAACGGGGCCCAAATGAATGCAGCCTCATTAGAGGCAAATGCACATGCCGAGCGCACCGAAGCCGAAGAGGCGCGTCGTGTTGCGCAAATGGCTAATTTGCGTGCCGCTCAAGCGGAGGCACGAGCACAAGCTGACGAATTAGCCGCTGCACAACGCTTGGTCACAGCAGGTGCGGCAGGCGCGCAAGCAGCCCAACAATCACACGAAGCTGCTGTGGCGCAACAGGCAGCCAACGCGGCCAACTTGGAAGCGGCGGTTGCTTCTAAACAGGCAGCGTCGGCTTCAGATGCAGCCAACGCAGCAAATGCGGCGTCGAATGTATTGACTCGAGATGCGTTGGTAGCACGACAAGCCGAATCTCTTGCGGCAGCAACCACTGCTCCGGTCGCAGCGGCAGCAACAATGGACGCAGCCGCCGCTGCTGAGAGCGTGGCCGCCAAACAAGCGGTCACTGATGCTGCCGTTGGATCTACAATCGCTGCCAACACCGCAGCCAACGTTGCCGCCACCAATGCGGGCACCAACGCTGCCAGCATTATGAACGCCGCCAAGGGTGGACCGTTGTCAATCGCAGGCAATGTGCCGCAAATGGCGCACGCAGCCATGAATTGGATGGGACAGCATGTGACAAACTCGTTGGGTAACACAGTGGGTAACTTGCTTAGTAGCGCTGGGGGAAACCCAATAGGAAAGGCTGTAGGCAACATGCTCAGTGGCGGTGCCGGAGGCAATCCGATAGGCAACGCTGTAGGCCATATGCTTGGCAACGGGGGCAACCCGATAGGTAACGCTGTAGGCCACATGTTGAGCGGTGGTGCTGGAGGGAATCCAATTGGCAACGCTGTCGGTAACATGTTGAGCGGCGGAGCCAATCCATTAGGCAACGCACTGTCCGGCGTGAGCGGCCTGATGGGCAGCCACGAACAGATGCTGGGCGGCGCTGGCCGTATGATCGAGAATTTCATGAGTCAACATGGAGTGGGTCTGTTGGGAGGGGCCGGCAGTACCTTGGCAGGTGGAGCCGGCCATATACTGGGCGGCGTAGGAAATACATTAGCCAGTGTGGTTAGCAAGCCGGGCTCTCTGTTAGCTCAACACTCGGGAGGCGCCACCAATTTGCTCAAAGGCTTGGGTGCCCCGTTGGCAGCGGCCACAGCAACCAAAGCGGCGGTCGACACTACCACTCGTGCCATCGAACACACCTCCGCTGTTGGTGCCGAACAACATCGCGCCAACGAGATAACCAATATGGCACACGAAGCTCAAGCTGGCGAGTATGCTGGGATGGCGGCCGCAACACCTTCACACGCTCGTCAACTGGCACAACCCACGACGACCACTTACTCAACGATCGATTACTCGCCGCCAATCACCACAATAGCGGGAACAATCATGCCAGTGCGCACTAATATCAACTCTTACGTACCACCAGCATCGGTGCCAATTCCAGTGACTACTACGAGTGTTTACACACCACCTATCGGTGTTACGCGCTTCGATTACACACAACGTTCACCATTGTCGCACTACACAACAACAATGCGCCGAATCAACGCTGTGCCACCTATGATAAGCGATGCAGCCAGATTGGGCGTGTCAGAGGTGATTCGTTCATCATATGGATTCCCTGGGTCAACGGCAACAATGGCAATAAACGGCGTACCGACAGCAACAACGGCAGAAACATTGGGGGCAACAGCAATAAGACCAGCGTTGGCAGCAACACAAACAGGTGCAGCATTACGTGCAATGGGCTCTACCGGCACATTCGCAGCAGGTTCGTCGATGTACCCAATGTCCGCAACAGGTGCACTGAATCGTCCCTACATGGACGCCACTATGGGGCGTAACTTTGCAATGTTACCGCCAACCATGGCAGGGGTCAGTGACAATACAACACTTAATCTTGCAATCTCAGCTCCTCCATCTCCTCTCACATCGTCCGGTCCTGTCACAACACCTGCGGCTACCGTACCAGTTACACCGTTTGCTCGTGATATCAGCACACCTGTTTTGTCTGCATCTCATATTACACCTATTGCACCTACCGCCCGTGTCACACCGATAAAAACTATTCCAACACTAACCGCGACACCGGTAGCACCGATAGAAACACCTACTAAAACAATAGCGACCAGTTCATTCAATAATCCGACATTGTATCACAGTGCCATCAATTACAACGCTTTTAGACCTGTGACAATTACTACAGCCTCTGGATATCAGCAGCCGCGGATAGCAATGGACAACATTGTGCCAATCGAACAGGGTCAATGGCTCGTTTCATCTGTACCCGAATTGTATCAACAGCAACAGCGACAGCAGTTTGTCGCTCATCCGTTGACAACTTTTTCCACACCTGTCGTTGAGATGAACGATAAAACTGGTGTTGAGCCTACCCACGCGATTGTTTCGAAAGATCAAACATTGACAAAGACTGTTGATACTGAACGTATACAATCATCTTTGACAGAGATGTCGATACAGCAATTGGGACAACCGACAACGACGACAAGAACTGCAGTTAAGCCGGTGGCCACGGCCAGTCGCCTCACATCATTCATCGACACTCCAGCGTCGGTGCAATCACAAGTGTGGTCAATCACAGAGAGAAAAGTAACACCCATCATGGAAGAAACGCGCGTCTTGCAAGATAAACCGGCTCAAACATTAGTGACAGAGACACCACTCATTCAGACACCCGTTTTGCCAATGAGCACTGCTCAATGGGTGCCTGGCAAAGCACAAATCAGTACTGTGCAAGATAAGTCACTCGTCATTCCAAGTACGCCACCTGTCGTCAATAATATAGCCACACAACAGCGTGATGATATTGTTTTGGAGAACAGAATATCGTTGCCAGAATCACAACACTTGGCGAATGAGATTATAAGCATTAAAAGTGTACCTAATGTTGCTACATTACCTCAAACGAAACGCGCTGAGGGGCCGTTCGTAAGAGAAGTAGCGACATCTATAGTTCCTGCGATACAAGAACAATTAACCGCAACAGCGCCCCAGATCGGAGATCTTTATGCGAGCCATGCAGAGCCAGATTTGGTTCGACACACAACGAACTCACACTCGTTTCTTGTGAGTCAGAGGCTAGAGGAACCATTGGAACAACAAGTGTTGTCAGCAGCAAGAGTTAATCGGAACGATGTACCGGATGTCATTGAGCCTCTTAAAGGGCCACTGGAAGCAACGGTACAGTCAGTTGGGCGAGCAAAGTTGGGTACTGCACTATTGCTGACACCAAGTTTTGCTACGCAGCAAGCGAAAACAGGAACGGCTGCTTCAGCAGTGAGCGAAATAGGAGCTAGTGCAGCACATAACATTTTAGCAGAAGCGGACGCTGAACGTGCTCGAGCGGAAGCACAACAAGCGAGAGTTACCAACGATTTAGAATTGGATCAAGCGTTGCGTAACACTATTGCAACCGCGCAACGTGCCATAACCAGCACAACAATAGCACGCAACACCGAACAATCGATGCGTTTAGTGAGCGACACAATTGGATTCGAAGATTCTGAAGACATTGATGTACCATCGTTCGACGAAGCCACGGCCAGCGACATCCCGTTCGCACAGGACGGCGTTGATGTGGGTCACCACCGTCGACATACGATCATCGCTTCCGTCCCAATTGATAGCAATTCAATAATAGGTGCTACTGAAGACTACGTTTATGAATTCGATAAAAATAGAGAGGTTCCGCTAGAGACAGCAACAGCTATCGAAACAAAGTCGTGTGGCGACAACCAACTGCCACCTGTCTTGCCAGAAGTTGACAGAGAACTGGCGCGCGTGTTGGCTCTAATGCCGGAGGTGCGCCAACCACGCGTTGCCTTGAAATCACGCGTGATGCTGGTGCAACCGAATGATCCATTCTTCCGCGATGATCAGTATACCAGAGAGCGATAATAATCGTCTACCAAAATTTAAATAACCTATTGCTGTTGAAGACTGACGAACGGAGAGACGGACAGAGGAGCAATCTAAGAAAGAGACGGACAGGGGATGGAGAGCACAAGCAAGCGTAAAGAAAAGAAAACAGAGCATTGAAAACATAAAACTTAACGAGCTTTTTAATTCTCTAAACCAAACAACGACAGCGCATGCGTTTTATGGCTTAAATTATTATGGTCAAGCCAACAGCCAATCCAGCGTGGACTACGTAGTGATTAGGACGTCACCCGGGCTGACTCGAAGGGGCCCATGTCGCCGAGCGCGTAACACATGAGGAGTTGTGGGTGACTCTACACGATGATCAGAATGCTGAGGCGTTTATTTGGATTAATAAAACACCGACGAACAAACCATTCTTTGTTGATGGATGTGCATGCACTGTGTGCCAGTATGTCAGTCGCCTCTTTCATAGTTTGCGCTGTTTACAATGAACGCGTGTCAGCGATAGCGTTTCTATTTTGGCTCCTTCTTTCGTGGTACATTATTCGCTTGCGCTTTTGTTTAACTTGCGTACTCACACCGCCTGTCGGAGTTGGGCTTGTGCTTTGTTTGGCCGTTCCCACGTCGTGCTGCAACACGTGTGAAAAGAACGCACACAATTCGAGAGAACCACAACACTATTCACGCTGTTCCTTTGAAAAAGAAACAAGAACAAAGCCTATGTGTTGTTGCGTAACAACAGATGCCTTGCTCGCATTCGTAAGACAAGCACAATCGTTATGCACTATCGATCGTGTAGTACGTGCTGAAAGTGTTTACTAAAAGCTCGTGCAGATGTTGTTCGGGAAACCATTCACATTGCTAGTTTGCCTGCTGATGCTCTTGTTGTCATGAGATTACTTGAGCGTGCATGCTTACAGTGCGTCCAAACAACAATGAGAGATGCCAATCATTGCTGCCATTCGCTGGGGCTCATCGTTTTATTACTTTTCAGTTTAGTTCAGTTGTTTATTAGAACCAAAGCAACAACATCAGTCTAGCCCTGAAAAATAACGATAAGCGTGCGAAAATGATCGATATTCTAGCTCAGAAAAATATTCGTTTCTCAATTTTTAGTTTCTTCTTACTTCGTGCATCAACGAAAGTCGCAACTTGAAACGTTGAACAGCCTTAAAAAGAGGTACTTCACGACACGATCTGCCGTGAGTTGCTTACGGCAAGTATTATAAGCACTCTTTCGAACTTGCAATCAGCCTGTATTCACGCACAGATAATCAAATACAGATTTTACGGCTGTGTATGATTGTTCAATCGTATATAAAACCAATCATTCAATTTGAAGTTTCTTCAGAGATCGTATAAATGTCAACGAACGTCATGTATGACAATTTGAACGACTAGTGAAACAGGTGCAGGGTAATATTGTCCAAACACATAACGAGTTCGCACACAAATCTGACGCACATAGTTGTAAGTAAGCTTATGATAATGCGAATCAGTGAAAGTACAATTATAGAGATCATTCATATTCACGCTTAATGTATGCTTTACGTACAGGAATAAATGAGACGGGTATGTGAACAACAATGATTAGGCCAAACAACAACGTGCACTATACGAGTGCAAGTGTAAGGAACGTCTCGATTGATACTGACTCAAGAATCGTGACACGCCGTGAACGTAATTAGTTTCGAGCGATCAATGTTATTCACGTCAAGACAGCAAGAAATTGAGTAAGCCAAAATCAGAGAATAAACATGAACTTGAACTTGTTTTCTGCGGCTACATCCCATTCAATTCTATTGGCAGGCAAGACAGCAAGCCAGTGTGTGCAAATAAAATGAATGAACGAATAACAAGTGAATGAATGAATGGATCAACAACTGTTGATAGTACGAGTCAATAATAGTGGTGGTTGTTTTTGTTCACACACAGTCGCTCACAAGAAAGAAACAGGAGAAAGTTTGATGCACGTACACAGCTCGTATGCAATTTTCGTTTGGCTTTGCTTGTTGCACAACACTCGCTCTCCTGGCGGTTGTGGCTGCCGCAGCTGCAGGTGCTTCATTTGCTTCTATCTTGTCTGATCTCGCAATCTTAAAGCCTGCTGACTTGTAGTCTTTCTTCCAGGTTGTCCTCACTAGTGAAAGAGATTGGCAACCAAGTCGAAAGAGAGTCGACCATAATCGCGAGAACCGAGTCAAGAAAGGCAAAGTCTAACGACAAGATAGCAATTATTTAAGCTAAGTTTGTTCGCTTAATCGTTTAAAGTCGCGCCACATGAGCTCATGCGGCTGTGGTAGTGGATGTTGGACCATTTGTTAGCTTGCTGGCTAGAGAACTAGCTAGGCTCGCTATCTAGCCAGTCAGTCAGCGCTTTCTTGGTCGCTCGATAGAATAGTCACTGACTGTTGACTGTCGTGAGCTGTCGAACGCTCGATTCGGAAAGAAAGGAAGGCTCTTTTTGCAACGCATAGATAAAGGAGCAACAACGCGAGCTATTACTTATCGTCATAAGCTCTTCATAGCCGTCGTCTAAACTCGGCATGAGTCACCGGGCGCACTAGTTGCGTCATGCTTCATGCATGCATTCATGCAAGCACTTGCACTCTTGTCGGAGCAAATGAAAGAGAAAACTCTCAAGAATGAAACTCTCAATAGAGAAAGAGAAAAAACAGCTTAACTTGCTTTTCACTCTCGCTAGATAGCTAGAGCTAGCCCACTCACTCTCTTCCTTTCTTTTCGACAGAAAAAAGATATAAAGCTTGCCAAGTTTATAAAGAATGCACAACTGGGCGTGACTGGCCAATGCCTGGTCAAACAACATTTCGTGTTTTCTTCGTCAGCAAATAGATTCTCTTTTCTTGCTGGAAAACTTACGAAATTCCGAACCCTCAGAGAGTGCCGGATGAGCATAAAAACATGCCAGCTTTGTAGCGACGAACTTGAACTTGAACGGCCAAGCTAACCAAAGCAAGATTCAACTATTTGACACCAGACGTCGCTAGTGTTCAATATTCTGAAATCTAATGTTTTGGTACGAGTAATAGTTTGCTGCTTCTCTGACTTTTCATCTCAAACAACAACAGCAATAACAAAAATAAAACAAAACAAAAGAATTTACTTTAACAATAGTTGTATTGTTACGTCACGGTCATACACTGCAATATGTTCACACAGGTAATGAAAAATATTTGCAGCTTGGGTATACAAACATACACTGGTAACTTGTTTCGATTTGAATTGAATTGTAGTTTATGCTCGACGAACTCTAATCGATTCACTGGAAGTGGTTGCTCTCACAATTCAACAAGCACCAACAAATTAAACAACGACGCATAGTTTGAATTTGAAATCACACAATTGTTGTTTTTTCGAACAAACTGGCTGCTGAAATTAAAAGTAAAATCTCCCGCAACACACGGTTATCTGTTGACGGTTTCAATCGAATTTTATTGGCCACATCTCATTTCATAGATGGATCGAGGTTTTTACTATTATCTCAAAACGTAAATTAAATTAACAAAAGGTTATAACTTATATCTTATCAGCCTATAACTATGAAGTTATAAGCGAGGCTGCGGCAAAATATTAACAGATAGCAAAACAATCTGGTCCAAATTCGATTGTTGTCACTTTCGATTGACAACATCAATCGACTAAATCCATGTAGCCAGTTATTTAGTCAATTAAGTACTAGTAGCTGTGTTTTAATATTGCCAATAATGTCAATGCACGCAAGCAAAGTTGCAATTTTTTGTTGGTCGGTCCCAGAGAAAACCGTGAACCAAACGCTGAGTGCTGATGTTAATTAAGGACGAAACACAACAGCGTCTGCATCGGCATTGGTGACGCTAGTTCGTTTGTAACTTAAATAAAATTTAGAGAGAATCAATCAATTGAACTAAGTGGAGCAAGTGAATCAAACCAAAGATCGGAGCAACAGAAATCAAATTGCGAACGAATCGAATCGCGGTCAAGGTGTGCAGCAAACGACGACCTTTGCACACTTTCACTTTCACTCGCTTGATTTGTTGCTGACTGCCTTCACGACTAGAGTCCGTGAAGCTAGTCGTTGTGATCTAGTGTAACTTTTGTGAATAACAAAATGCAATGTATGCATTGAACCGACGCAGCATTGCACTTGATCTTTTTATTCCATCAAATAGAATCGAATTGAACAACCAGAGCAAGTAAGCGAACGATGTTAGCTCCTGAGAGTTTAATATTATTGACTCTACGAACAGTAACAACAACGATTGCCATTGCATTCAATTCTAGCGGATGTTGCTGTTGACTGGCAACAACTGCTACTACTGATGATGATCTTGTTGTTATGCAATGTTTTGTAACTCACAGACCAGAGATTTCTCACAACGAACGCTAGAATAGAATCGCATGACATTGCATGGCATCGAATTGCGTTGAGTTGATCTGCATTGCAGTGCGTTGTGATGTGATGTTGATGTTAGCTTACGTTACGTTGTGATTCGTTGATGTGATGGCATACAACATCATATCATCTAAAAAGCCGCCGGCAACAACAACACTGAAAATGACATTTGGGACACAGTGTTGTGCACTTTTTGAAGCTTTTTTTCATTTTAATGACTCGCGACCGGCCGGCTAACTAGCGGACAGGCCAACTAGGCAATTTTTCGGGACATTAGATACTGTGGAAACTAAATTCAGGTGAAAGTGAAATTGAATGCGAGATGGCAGCGACATCAACATCAACACATCAGCAAGCAGGTAAGTGAGCGAGTGTTAAACGCGAGTAGCGGCAAATATGAACACCTGCCCATATTAGTCAGCTCATCCAAAGTAGCTGAAACAGGTGTGCCGCAGGCTAATCAGTAAATTTGAACTTGAAAGGCTTCGTTCCATGTAAATCAAAATCTTGATTTTCATTTCACACTCTGCCGTAACTCTATCGAACTCTGTCAGGGAGACTCACAAAGTTGCTCGATATTCGATGCAGGATCTCATATATCTGTATTACACCTGAGATTGCTAGCCTAGTATGGACTCATATTGCTGAAAATTTTCATGGCTATTCTGCGCATCGGGGGATATTAAATGATAAAATGTCACTCAAAAATTCTAATTCCTGATGATAAACTGATGGGATCGACATTCCTTTCTACGACAAATATCTCTTGGCTCATTTTCAGCAACAAATGTATACCAAATAAAAGGTGATGCATCCTATTTCAAAAACAATACAATGAGTGATATGATTCACATATGATAATTATCATAGGCTAGTACGTCAACCTTAGGTAGTGAATTTGCAATATTAGTCTGGTTAATATTATGCCCAGGCAACAAACGAATTAATAATGACTAACTTTTGTGTTTTAGTCAAACATTTTGGATATTTGCAAAAATATTGCCCTTGGCGACTATCCGAAAGTGAAATTGTTATGCTGTAAGTTGTTCTTCGGAGAACAAATACAACTATATATGCAGTTAAGCTGTATATGTAATGCTAGGTAATGATTATCATCATAGTATCTGTTTGCGTGTTTGTACGTGTCGTGTACAATACGACGACACGAATCGGGCTGAAATGCGCTATCGCTGAGATCGACACATGCACACACAGTTACACAGTGTTTGCCATACAAACTGACAGAAAATAAGCAATGACATCATATGAACACACAAATAGACACTCACTTGGACTCACTTGGAAGCAGCCGTAAACTAGGTCTCGCTAACTAACTGTCACACGACAAGCCAACAAAAGTGCTATCTAGCGAGTTCCAACAGCATTCTCGCTAGCTAAATGTTGGAGACATGTTAGTGTTAATTTAACATTGCATTAGCTTATCTTTTACCTCACAAACGCCATTGCAATGCAAAGTAAAGTAGAGTCGATAGTCACAGTTAATGAAAGCTAAAAACAAACGCAACAACAACAAAATCGACGTTGTCCAAAGTCAAATACTGCGATTTCTCCGTGGCAGTAGTCTATGAAAAAGACTAGCAATAGTCTGCTCGCTCGACTGTTACCAATCGAAGGCAAATCAGAACAACGGCTTGTGTAATAATAACGGTTATTCCTGCTCTATTATCGCACCAATCAAGAGCGTTGTGAGTACTTCAATACAAAGAGCTTGTAAGCTACGAGTATACTATATTGTGTATATGTGTGTGTTTGAGACAGTACTAAAAGCATGTGATGTGATACAGTGTCATGAACATATAGCAAAACAAAGCGTAACACTACGTTACGTTACGTAATTGCGGTGAAGCTGTGTAAGTGATTTGATAATGATTTCTAGTTTTTTTTGGTGCTCACATTGAGCTCATATTGAATTGGTTTGGGTTGAAAACAACGTCATAGTAATTATCCGATAATTGTTGATTGTAAACAAGTGTTAGTGAAAGTCTAAGTCACATGCATTGCTTGGAATTGTGCTATCAAATGTGAAACATTCACAAATCACGAATCACAAATCAATCGAGAGCATCAATCAGCTTAATTTAGGAAACGCACAAACACACATGCACAGGGGACACGAGCTATCTGTATTCTCTTGATCGATGACAATGCCGAATCGATTGATCAATTGATTATGTCTGCCAATAGCAAAGGCAGCATTAGTTGCTCGCTCTAAACAACAGCAACAACAAGCAACGGCTTAACCTAACGTGGGCTATTGTACTAGCGCACGACCGTGTGAATCATGATGTGTGTTGCGTCATACACGCACAGGCGTAGGGATAGAGAGCGCGTGCGTGTGTCGTGGCCCACTGACCCAGTTGCGGGAGCCGTGTCGTGTACAAGCTTCAAAGTTGTTGTGCTCACTCGACGCGACGGGGCTCATGGGGTTCGTATTGCGTAGTCACTCACACACACACACAGCGCGGTATACCGTGAGAATGCACGCACGCGCTTGCACAGTTACACTCACGCTTACACTTACATGGATTCTTATTGAAATAGACAGACAGGCCGAGAGTCAAAGGAAAGTTGGGTGCACTTTTATATTGTTGCCGTGCGCAGACGACGATGTTGAAATGTCGGCACGTTGCTGTTATTAGCGAGCAAATGAATGAATGGTTGGCTGGCCTCGATTTTGTCACGCACGTACACTGAGTGCATTCGATCACAAACAACCCTTTACTTTGTGTATGTGTGTGTGTGCTCGTTTGGCATTAGTTTGGCCTCTTTTCAGCTTCTAAATTGCCAGACACTTGTCATTGGCTTGGCCGTCTAGAGTTTGTTCAACTTTGTTATGTTCGTGTGTGCTGCACACGTTCAGAGAATTTTGCTATTTTTGCTCAAGCTGTTGACTGCTTGATAGCTTGCGTCTAATTACTCTCCCGCCCGCGCGTTTATTGTTAGATGGCAAACAATTTTATCTTTTTCATATTGTACGCGCACACGATCACAAGCCTTGCCGTGTTGGTCGTATCTTCGAACTGTAAACATTTTCAAACTCACTTGTCGGTGAATATTTAAATATCAAAACACTCCCAAGCACGCACAAGTCAATAACAACGACAATAACAACAACAACATTGTTATCGATCTAGACTTTGGATCTGTGTCAAAATGAAGGTTCGAAAGAGCGAGAAAAGTAATTTCGAGAAGCGAAGGTGCTGAAACGATCAGTGAAAATTCTCTATATTCTTTCATTGAGTCACACGAAAAAACTATTTCTCGTGAATCGACTGTCTCAATTCTATTGAGGTAGCTCGTTGATTCCAATACCTCGCCACTTGATTTCGGAAAAAGACTATAGTTTTAGTCTTCTCTTAGACTAGAACTGATTGGACCTTAGAAGAAGAGAAAAAATATTTTTGTATGAGAGTTCTCAATGAAACAAACTCGCTTCGCATGTAGATAAGTGAATAAGAAATCAATCGAGAATAGAAAAAAAGAGATGGTTGCAAGAAAAGAAATCGACGAATAGCGGTATTGGCGACTGGCTATAAGCGACCAACAGTGTCGATTGACACATATTGGGTGTACACAAAATGTAATAGATCGGTAAACAAATGTCGCTTGATCGGGTCAATGTCGAGTGCTGTTATAGTTAGCGAAAGATTGTTTGCTTAGTGTCGCCCGTTTGGTCGTGGAGCTCACTGGCTTGCTTGTTCTATTGATTGGCTTCACTAACAGATAAAGCATCAATAAACAATTTGGCGGTTCGACAGAGCAATTGGCCAACAAATGAACTAACGAATGATAGAGCAGACAAATGAACGATCGATCAGAACAGCTCACCCTTTACACTCTAGCACTCTGTCGAACTCAAACATCCATAAAACTCGAGCCAGTGAGTGAATCACAACTACAGGTGGCGATCTTGAATTGTCAGAGAGTGAAAATGTTAACCAACGAAAATCAAGTGAGAGAGCAACGGCCACTGACCGTTACTTGAATCACGGTCATTGTAGAGCGTCCGGTCAACAACCGGCTTTGTGCACTTGACGCTTAGACAACATACAATGCAATCCAGTAATAATAATCTAAGCATGGTTGGCAGAAGGTGAGAGAGAGAGAGTTGAAGAAATCAAGTAGTGAAAGTGAAAATAAGAGAGAAAGTGAAGTGGTTCTCTCTTTAGGTTACTCTTGAACATACACAGAGCTCGACATCGGCATAGCCTGCGTCAAGCTAAATCTGACTCTACTTACGAATCTGGCTTTGCTAAAGTTGACTTCTAGTAGCTAAAGCTAACCATTGAAAGCTCTGGCTCGCCAGCTTAAAGCTAGCAGGCTAGCCGCAAGCAACAACGATTGACAACCCAACCAGCAATAACAACTTGTGCGAGTGTTGTTATTGCCATTGTGCCAACAACAAGTGAACGAATAAGCAAGTGTCACTATTGATTAATACGAACCGACCACGTTAGCTTGCTAAAAGTAACACCTGACGCGAGTATTAATGCGACAACCCAAACAAATACACAAAGCTTGGATGGGCGAGCCAACCAACGAAGCCTACAAGTTTGCATAACACACAGCAATAGACAACAGGCGACAATGGCCGAACAAAATTCATGTAAAAAAGAATATGTTAGTGAAAGTAAAAGCTCAAACTTGAAATTTGCTAGTCTGTTCGTTGTGCTGTGAACATTGAGCTGTTTTTCAGCGTGCCATTCTACGCACATTGCAGTAGTGCTATGTTTGATTTGAGCCACATGCTTTGAGTTTTTGAACTTGAGTTACAGCCGACAAGAGTTGATAAAATTGCGTCGAGCTAAAATTGCAGTCGAGTCTAAATAAACTCAACTCGTGAGCTGTGGTTTTACTTACACCGGCCTAACACTATTTAACTTGATTCAAATCGACTTGAGTGGTCGAGTGGCATTTCAAGCAACGGCAAGTTTCTAATATTAAGAGTCGACTTTTTCGCTTTCTCTTTTTTCTAGCTTTCAATATTATGCGTCGAATTGTACAGTGCAAGCGGTGCAAGCTAAACACAGAAAAAACACAACAGAGCGTGCGTTTTTCCTTTGATTCTCGAACACACTTGTTAGGCGCCTATTCGTCGATCGATCTGGTCGGTGACTACCTCTATTTTTTTGCCATCACCACAGTATAAATTCAATAGCTCACAGCTGTAATAACCTGCAGCAACATCTAAAATCCAACCACGAGCAAATGTTCATTTCATTACGTTTCAAATGTGTGCAGCCATAAAGAGCATCCGCTCGAGTAGTGTTTACTTTCTCAGCTCAACCGTTTTTGATTGACAATTTTTCCTAGCTTGCCAGCTCTGTATGACAACAAAAGCAATTCCCATTGTTGCAAAGCAAAACTAGGCAATAACAACGCTAGAGTGAAAGTTAAATTTCTTTTTGCGATTGCTGTGCATGTTACATTGAAAGCTATCTTGAAGTCATGATTGTGAGTGAAAATAACAATCTATCGAGCTGACTTACACAGAGACTTACAAGTGCAAAGCGAACAATTTGAACAACTTTCAAGTGCGTAGTCAAAGCTACTACTACAGTTGCTGTGCTGTTTCTGGCAAACTGGCCGTCAAATAGCCAAGATAGCCAGCAATTCAGCTCCAAGCCAGTAAGGTATATCTATGGCCAAATCAGTTAGCTAGTTGCCAACTGTTATGACGAGCATAACGAAGAAAAAACGCTCGCACGAGTGAAAGTGAACAGACTAGAAATAAAGGCACAGAGTTGCAGAAAATAGAGACAACGCTGGTCCGGCATGCCTAGCGCCGACAAGTGCAATAGCTAACTGCATACATACACTGTGTACAACTAACTTTATACAGCAGGTTAGCTAGCAAGCTTTCACTGTTTAGAAACCTAGCCTAACGACTAACATAAAGAATAACAGCTAACAACAACCAAATGGTTGAATTTAGACTCGCCATATGATATATAATAAACAACTACGGCTATAGTTATAGAAGACCACTTACCTTGAGCTCTTTGAAAAATACGCTGTTGCGCGCCCAATCGACTTGTGCAAAAAGCAATTGCTCGACGACCTTGCACATAAGCTCGAACAAATCGACCTCGCATTGATTGTACGTTTGCTTGTTCAACAAATCAAACAGTTGCGCTTGCCAATCGGTGCCATCCACGATGCTTGCTTGCAATTCACGCACCAGCACCGGCGTGTGATTGTTGTTGGCTTCAGTGGAGTTGTTATTGTTAGTGGTGCTTGAACTTTGCTGCTGATGCGTTTGTTGTTGCGTGGATGGTGGTGGTTGTTGTTGATGCTGACTTGTTGGTGTTGTTGTGTTGTGACTGATCGGTGTTGTTGTGCCGCTATTAGTGCCGCTGGCTGCGTGCTGATTCAAACAATTATTGTCCGTTCGTAGTACGGTTCCGGTGGCCGCAGCCGCCGCCATCGTAGAGGCTAACGTTGTGAATGCGCCAGACGCGCCATCAGCGCTCGCCAGC
Source organism: Fragariocoptes setiger (assembly GCA_019968535.1). Lineage (NCBI taxonomy): Eukaryota > Metazoa > Arthropoda > Arachnida > Trombidiformes > Phytoptidae > Fragariocoptes > Fragariocoptes setiger. The sequence goes on along the minus strand of JAIFTH010000163.1, from coordinate 21,214 downwards.
GAGCTGAGCGCCGACAATTGCAGATGCAAATTGTTAGGTTGCTCGTGAGCCGACAACAAGTGATGGTAGTGATGTGACTGATCGTTGACGATGGTTGTACCATTGGTTGTCGCTGCTGACAACATTGTCGACGCTGATGATGTAAGTGTATGATCCAACAGCGGTGATGTCGAGTGTACGTGCAGATGAGCCGCCGGAATCGAGCCGGTACTCAGGTTGGACGCCGAAGAGGCTGTCGACGACGACGATGATGCAGACGATGACGATGTGGTGTTCAGTGATGTAATAGCAGCGGGCGCTGACGATACTGACGGCGACGATGACGATCCTGTTGACGAAGGCGACGACGCTACGCCCGGCGACGGAGTGGCATTCAATATGGTGCCATTTGCGACATTGTAATGACCAATCTGTTGCACGTTATGTTCGCGTTGTTGTAGATGTTGTCCCACCAACGACACCGCTGCATTATGCAAGTGTGTGTGCCCATTCGAGGCACCCAAGCCAGGTATCACCGTTGTGGGACCATGATGCTGATGAGCGTGCGCGTGCGCCACATGATGAGTTGACGAATGATTATTGTGCTGCTGCGATTGTTGGTGATGATGTTGATGCTGCTGGTGTTGTTGTTGAAGATGGTGATTATGATGATGATGGTTGTGGTGATGATGATGCAAAGGAGCTCCAACAACAGTCACAGTCTTTTGTCGCATAATTTGCATGCGACGCGCCCGATCGCGCTTGTACATAGGTCCGAATTTGTTGCGTCCCCCGCGCATACGATCTGCACGTACCGCTTCCAATTTCATCCCAACATCGAGACATTTTTGAAAACGACAATACGGACAGCGTTTGCGTTGCGATTTGTCAATATGGCAGCTACGATCCGAGACGCACGTGTAGACTTTTTTATTTTGTACGGTACGCTTGAAGAAACCTTTGCACGATTCGCATGTCAACAAGCCATAATGGTAACCGCTCACTCGGTCACCGCAAACGGGACACAGCTCTTCAATGTCCTCTTTGGTATCCATGTGACATTGACTTATCTACATGCAACAAACGTGTTTGTTCTGCTTCTGAACACATACACACCGCCAACAACACTCACTTTCGTCGTTGTGTGTGTTTATGTATGTGTGTGTGAGTGTGTGTGTGTGTGTGTGTGAGTGTGTGTGTGTGTGTGAGTGTGTGAGTGTGTGTGTGTGTGTGTGTGTGTGTGTGATTACAATGTTACAACGAAACCACAATTAACGATTACAGTAATGTATTTCGATCGTTGTCAATAATCTATAGAAAACTCTGTCCCACTATTTCTAATGATCTCTCTCGTCGCTGTTTGTGTTTGTGTGGCTATGTGATGCTGTTGATGGTGGTGGTGATGATCGCTGTCACTGATTGAGGTTGATGCTAGTTGTGAGTGTGTGATATTGTCACTGCTAGTGTATAATTGAAATGTCGATTAATCAATTGATTGTGTGTGGCACTTGAATGCTGTCTATTCTTATGCTCATGAACAACTATGCATAATCACTATAACATGACGACACATTGTTGGTCAAAAGAATATCTATGTGTTTGTACATACTATTGGAAAGAATTATATTGATGTATTGACATAACATCATTTGTTGTGGCTCACTGTATGTGCAGCTGTTTTGAATTAATAGTGCACTAATAATTTTCACTTCGAAAGTTCAATTTGTATGCATGTAGTTGACGACTCGATGCACGACAATTAAAAGGCGGCTCTACTTCTTTGAAATGAGAACAGTTGTAAATGGAAACGAAATGATTGTTGATTCCGATCGATGCCCTTGAGAATAATATTAATAATAACACCTCATCTAATTTACAGTATGAGGCCAAGTTTACAGGTAGATGCAATCAGATCATCAATAATAATATCTCACAAGCTCTTATCATTGCTCAAACAACCAGTGGAAACATCAACATATAAATCTGCGGCTGACAATAAGAATAACGAAGACACTGTCGGGATGATTTCACTGTTTACTTTAACGATCGTTTCCCCCGATGCAATGATTGTTGTGTAAAATGCGACGCTTTTTGTTATGTTGTTGTACGTGTTAGTTGTTAAGATTTGCTTGTGCCACACTAGTTAATTCGTTTGTGTTCTCTAATTCTTCGCTGGTACGTGGCGCAAGCAGATGCAACAAACTGGTACTTCATTTCTCTTGTTCGCTTTGTTCTGGCTTGCTTGGCTTGATTGATCTAGCCCACTTAGAGGTTTGTGCTAAGCTTTAGATTCAAATTGCTTCTGATACTACCGTTATGTTCTGTTGTTTTGTTTGTTTGGTGATATTAATAAATTGTAATAATAATTAATATATTAATAGCTCACAGGCATTTCTCGTGTTGGGCTCACTCTTGGTATTACATATTACAGTAATAGTGATAAGGATAATATTAGTAATAGGCTAGTAAGGTGATGATGATAATATTCGTAAGGCCGTATGTATTTGTTTGTTATTGTTGGTGGTGATGGTGGTGTTGGTGCCGTTCTTGCCGCTGCTGTGTTGTTGTGTAATAATAAATAATGAAGAGGGAGAGAGCGAAAGCGAGCGAACAAATCCGAAAGAAATGAAGTGACGGCTTCAGAGTGCCGACACACACACACACACACTCACACGCACACACACACACTCACACGCACACACAGGCACACACCCACTCTACGCTTGACTATCGGCTGCTTGGTTAACACACGCACGCAAGATCGAACGAGCAAGCGAGTAAGCGAGTGAAAGGCAAAAGAGCGAACGACAGAGAAAGAGAGAGAGAGCGAAATTCACAACAACCCAACGCACACACAAACACACTCACGATCGCCAGAGACCAAAGAGAACACACGAACGCACACACAAACACAAATACGCGTGTGCGCAACTAGCCGCGCGCACACGCACACACATATGTAACACCGCATAGGTGCGTGACACACGCACACATATCGCTCGCTCGTTGTTCAGCAGTCGCTTTCACTGTCGCCGTCACCGCGCGCGCGTTGCGTGTACTAGTATGCGCATGGCACAACGTACATAAAGATTTGAGCGTTCGCCAGACTTTGTGTGTTGCGTGTGTCACAATTTGTGCATGAGCTATAACCGACAGAGTGTGTGTTCAACAAATAACTGGTGATAGCTAAGATCTCACTCGCTAGCTCACTGTTGCCTGCAGTATCGGTATGTTGTCGCGCAATTGGCAATGAATTTTGCGCCAAAACGAAAGGAGTCAAACTAACAATCGACGATGGCCAACATTGTGTTGCACAATACACACTGTGAGCATGAGACGTTGGTTGTGCTAGCATTACGTATTGTGCATACTTCTAGGTTGGCCTAAGATAGTGAGGAGCACTAAAATAAGCTTGACAGTTAGTGTGAGCCTCATTCGTTAGTGAGTTAGTTTTTTTTGTTGTTGGTGTATTTTTGTCAGACTGAACCCAAAGCCGTCGTTTTAGTCAAGCATGAGCCTTATGTAAGACTGAATGTTTCTACCATTGACAATGCACTGTACTAAGTTTGCACACATACACATACACACACGCACTCGAACTATCTGCCTGGATAGCGCGCAGGAATCCGCCCATTGGCCTTCACACACTTACCAGCTCAAGCACTGGTAGTGAGCCGAACTAAACTTAACTCGATTCGACTAGACTAACGAAAGACTAAGCACACACACACACACACACACAGTATTGTTAGGTTTAGCACACACACACACATACAAATGCATTCATTGCCCGCAGTGCGGGCACATACGAATGACTGAACGTACATGGCTTACAGCAATGAGCAGGTTGAGGCGCGGTTCGAGTAGCGACACCTGTCGGTTACGTAACTCACCATCATAATAGTTATACGGACTGATAGATGGCGACACTGATCCAGACATCTAAGGCAGTGGGAGATGGGCGCATATAACCACAAGCAGGGTCAGTTTACGTCACAACTTTCTACCCATTTTTTGTAATTTAATTTAATCAGAGATACTACTGTTCTATCAATTATTGTTGGAAGCATGAAGATAGTAAAAAATAACTCCTTTATTCCAATCAATAATAATTGTACGCCTCAATCAATGAGAATTCGATATCAGTTGTAAAGTATCAACATTGGACAGAACAGGAAGACAGATGAAAGACAATGGTAACAGAACAGCTGCAAAAATTCTTGTGACAAGTAGGCTATTAGAAAGTTTTCCGAAAAAACAACGAATGACACATCTTTAGATGCCTCTTACAAGCGTTGATGTTGAAACAATAACTAACAATGATCAGTCTTAGAGCTTTCAGTATCGCTTGTCATGTTGGGACGCCTCACACGCACAACTTGAATGGAACGGTCATTGAACTTGCTCGAACCCGGCGCTATCGCATGCGTGCGTGAGTGTCAGTCTCACCTGACTCTCATAACTAACTTCCTACCACTCTCACTCCAGGCGCTCGCACGTTTTCAATGCGCTTACGTACTAGAGCCAATTAAATGCTTATCAGTGTTCGCAGCTTACAAACTTCTGTGTGGTGTGCCGCATAACGTTAACTGAAACAATATACGTACTTTTTCACGTGAGTGCGCGCTTATTCGATCGCACACCACGCAGTACGTAATGGTATGACTGTGAAGCTGGAATTTCCGAGTTGCTATGGGACAACTGGGAACGATCTCGGCGACTCGCTTAACTATATAAATTAGCGCCCATAAACTCAAAAGCTTGTCTGCAGTCATGAGATCCGATGGTGGCATTAGATTAGAGAGTGCCTCACACCTGAGCTGATTTTATGTACGACCAAAAGACAAATTTGACAGCAAATTGATGTTGTTAAGCTGTGGTACGAACATAAAGAGGACAAACTTATTTCGTGCACAATGACCTCGTGCTTTTTTATTTGTTTGTTTGATTTTATTCTCATTCAATCGGTGTATTCAAGCTCAATCTTGACGCTGATAGTGATTGCTGCCTCTTTGCGTGTCCCAAACACCTGCAAGTGAAATCTCTCTAATTGTGGCTTTTAATGAGAACTGTGACAAAGCAGCATCAGGATTTCCTTGACAGATTCTCATGATGGGATGCTAGGAGTGCTCGCTGAAGATTTGATCTGATGCCAACGAGCGTCTAGGGTTTTCTCTTCAAGATTGAGATAAGCCATAAGCAACCAATATACTCGTGACGGCGTCTGTGGTGTGGTATCAAATGATACAAGTAATATTGCTTTCGACACTGCTGCTAAGCACTTATCAAATATCGACTGGCCCAAGTTTATCAGAACTGTGGAGTTTGTCGATATATTTTCGTGAGTACGATAAGAACTCTAGTTTCAATATTATCTTTCTTAGATTGAGCAAAGTGCCGAATAAGGCAAATCCGTTACACTCGGATGATTGTTTTGTCTCATTCTCTTCACTTTTAGTCATGTTGTTGTCGTATTACTTTTTCACTCAATACATTGTGACAGAAGGGAACCATCAACTGCAACCAAAACTCTGTTCGACAATAGCAGTAGCAATAACAACGTCAGCAGCAAAACACAGAAAAAAATGGACACGGTATCTCAATAGATGACGTAATGTAAGCTGTCATCGAGTGTGAGAAGCCAACACAACATGTAACAGTGCAATAAGTATGGCCAATCTAACTGCACGATTAACGAACAAGAGTGTCGGTCAGTCAATGAGTGAATAAGTCAAAGTTGACAGAGCCAAATTGAGACGAAAGGCAACAGAAGCGAATAGTTAAGCTTTGTATCGAATTTAAGTTGTCGACCAGAATTTGGCCAATCGACCGCAATGCAATGAATGCTTGGTCACACAATGCTAACACTAACACTAACCGAACGAACGAACAAACAATCAACAATGGATCAATAGCTCATTAAGCAACAGCAACAAACACTTGTTACTCCCTAAACTAACTGTTGACCTATCAGTGAACAGTTCAAACCTGAACAGTCTATACGATGCAATCTATCAGTGTAGATGTTATATATCTGTTGCAATGCTTGTGTTGCTTAAAATGCAGTTGTATCGAATGGGATGAGACGAAAATTGCAACAATTGCACCACATTGCACCATAGAATGTGTGTTCGTTTCAATAATAATATCAATAATAAAAGCATAAAGTCATTGTCTGGCTGTCCATTTGTGTTCATTCTGAGGCCACAAACAAAATGTAGGCTCTAAGAGTAGATTTGTGGTGCCAAACGAAAGATGTTTGTGGTGCATTGTGTGTGGTGTGTGTGCTTGCATAGAGGCGAACTTCATTTCATTCATAAAGTTAGTTGCTCAATTGTTTATGTTTTTTCTCTATGTGACGTCAGAAAGAAGGGCGAACGAGGACAGATGAGAGAAAAAAGGAGTTAGCGATGCTCATCTGTAACAAATAGAGTTAGCTTGCTGGCACAGTTAGAAAATAATGTAACAGCTTTAAGAATAGCAATTACAGACAGAGAGATGCAACAAGCAGACGAGAAAACAAACAAACGAATGTTTATGCTTATACTTATGCATTGAGATGCTCATTTTTTGTTTCGCAGTATTCGTCCATTTCCATTTCAAATTCTCCTTCTCTTTCTTGTTCTTCTTCTTCTTCTTCAACGTCAATGCAATTGCTAATGCTGTTGTTGTTGCGTGGGCACGGGTAACGGAATCAATGTTTGTGAGAGGCCGTCATTATTATTTTTAAGAAAAGAGTAGAAAAAAATGCAAACAAATTTATCATCACAAGAGCAGCAATATTAGCAACAGCAGCAACGACAATGCCAGCATTAGCGATGGCGACAGCGACAGCACCGGCAATGAACACAGCCCACTCATTTGTGCAACAGTTCCACAGTCTACAAATAATAATAATAATAATAATAATGCGTCTAGAGCACAGTTAGATAGGATTCAAATTTAACTTCAAGTAAAGGGTAGAACAGCCAAAGTATCGAGCAAGTAGTAGAAGAGGTCGAAAACAAATGGAAACAAAAATCCAAATGAGACAGATTATCTCGCGGCTTACAACTCGTTGCTTGCAACTTGGCTACACCAACCATCGCCACAAACGAATAGTCAGTGAATGGCAAGTAACTGGACTCTGTGAGCATTGGCAAGCGAGCATAACTGTGAACAGGTGGCCAAACTGTTGTGGTCACTGACCACACCTGATCACTGACACTTTATGTTGGCTGATTGTGTGTTGAGCGCGTGGGCATTTCCCGTCGTTACATACTCATTCACTCACACACACATGCGGCGCCTATGATTGGATTGGATTGCGCTGAATCGAATCGAATTGGTCGTCGCCAACCACTGTTGTCAGCTGTGCTGTGATTTTGACTTTGGCCAAGTTTTTCATTCAATTCTTGACAGGTTAGTCTTTCTTTCGTTGAATAGTAACGTTTAATGTTAGGTTACACTTGATGCCGATGCTGACGATTCGGCACGGTTCAGTTTTGCTTACCAACACACCAACACACCGACACACTGACCGTTATACACTAAACTTTACTCACCCAATAACTTCGATGTGTTTGCAGTGAATAGCCTCAGCTAACCAGCGATTGGCAAGCTAGTGAGCAGATAATCTAACTATGGCACATCTGTGTGTGTGTTATCGCACATATCGTCATTGCATTGCGTTGTGTTACGTTACGTTAGGTTAAGTTGCTGTGCCAGCAAATAACGGCTTGACTTCATTCACAATCGGACATTCGCCAAATCAGACTAAAGTAATACAAAATATTAGCCCGGTGTAACTGTGCAGCTTCGTCAGTCGGTGTGGCTGTCCACAGATGCTTGCTGAATAAATAGCATTTGCTAACGATATATCTAGTGCAGCTCAATTTAGAAATCCGGCAGCAGCTGTTGCATATTTACTGATGTTTCTGATGATGACGACTAGCCTGACGACACAACCTGAGGCAACTACAATTAGCAACAACAAATACTCTAATCATTCTTTGTGCTAAAATGTTTATCTAAATTGTTCCGTTATGTGGCCAAACTCTTTTCTGTTATGTTTGATGTGCCACTGGGAATTCCTCTTATCCGAACCACTAACTCTCTTCTAAACCAATGACAGGAAATCGTTTTAAGAAAAATTCATAAAGCGAAAAAGGGCTAGTTACAACCAGTTGAGAGCACAACTAGTTTCGTACAACATAAATCCTTCATCTGTGCTGTCAGTTGGACGTGAATATAGAACAACTTCATTTTATAGCAACTACTGACGAGTTATTAAATTCGAATTCATAAAACTGAAAGAGTAATTCTAGATTCATTCGAATTTAGGAATTTTTTACTCTGAATGTGTAACTCTTGAAAAAGTCTGATGATATTATTTTCTCACTGACCTCCTCCTGTGAAATTAATAGCAGGAATTTTTAAAAGTAATTATCTTTGAGTTCCAGCCTCGTACAACTTTAAGCAGGTTTCTCCAAATGTCAGAATGTCTTGGCGTTTTGCTTTGATACAATGAACCATTGTGGTCGAACATATGCGGGCCCCAGACGCGTGTTTTATTTCACAATTCACTGAAATAACTTGAACGCAACTCACTGTGAATGCAGCGATTGGAATATACTGACCCCATGAACTTGCCTTGGTCGTTGCTGTAGGCAGGTGGCTGTTGTAGGTGTCTGTGTCGCGTGCGTGCTTAGTCATAATCTTACTCATCGCCATTTACCACTGAAATCTGCATGTTCATGCAGCAATGATCGAATCACATTGAATTGTTCGTTCGTGTTCGTCGTCATGTTCATGAAGAAGATGAAGCAACGATGCATCAAGTGGTGCCAACGAACCTTCAATGAATGAACTCACACACTGACTGACGTTGTGAACCCACACTGAAATGAACTGACTGAATAACACGCACACGCACGCACACTCGGCATAGTGAGGCTCGCTGACAACAAGCACAAAGCACGCACACAAACTGACATCAAGCTTGACAGCGAGCGAGTTAGCGAGCTAGCGAGGAAGAAATAACGAAAGGGTTCATCATCACATTTTGTCGTCGTCCATGTGCGTGTGTGTACATCCTCAATGAGCAGCTCATCGATAGCTTCTGAATTGAAATGAACTCACATACAAAATGAACTGAGCTGAACACAGTGGTAGCACGACAGTGACATAAAATGACGCGTTGCGTTGCATTATTGCTAACGCATTAACGCTTGACACGTTTGGCGCTGTTTGTGTCACAGCAGACATCAACATCACTTCTTACACTTGCATTTGCTTTGCTCACTTTGCTGCCATCAGCTCGACAGTTGAATAATATCATTGGCGAGCCTTCCACGAGGCAAGTTACAAGCGGCAATGTTGTCAACTCTTGAATTCATGGAAAAATCACATTGTTATTACACATTGCTCGTGTGACACAACATGCACATGACAACACATGCCGAGAGATGTGACAAACAGTGATGATACAGCACAGTACAGCACAACATGACAACAATCTCATTGCTAGCGCTTGTTTGTTAGCTACACAAACATAACATGCCAATGTACTACTGGATGCAGTAATAATAAACTATTTGACTGTGAGTGCGACAACGACAACACAAACACATGGCTAACCAGAACACACGCCGATGTCGATGACCTCAGACACACACTCACGCACACACACAAGAGCTTGAGCTTGAGTTTGAGTCGCGCGACTCAAACTGTGAGCTCGACGCTCGGCTGTCTCACAGTCAGTTAACGTAACGTGTGTGCGTCAGCCGGCATTCAGCGCATGCGTTTAGATGCTATTCAAGTTGGATAGCGACGCCCAACAACGACGACGGGCACGTGAACTCTGCTGCACCTGACACACACACACACACACACACACACACACACACACACACACACACACTGCTTGCTAACCGTACACCGTTTATTGCATTTCCTACGCTTTAACTGGTTAGCTCACATCCAACATGTAAGTAAGCGGGCGGGAGGGCCGGCAGAATGAACAATGTGTGGCCGGCCAGGCAACGTTTTTTCGTGGCGCCGTCCTGCCATGGCAGGATTGCGCCATAAACACACCGACTCAACTGTACTATACCAGTGAATGAGTGTGTGCGTCGGTAGTGTGTGTGTGGGCCAACGACCGGTGACTTAAAGGACTCGACAGAGCCAAGTCAGCAAACTCTGACTCGGCCTCTTTGCGGCTCCAGCTTCTTCTTCTTCTTCATTGCATCGAAACAAGCCGTTTTTGTTGTTGCTGTTGTTGCCGCCGAAATGGTCGAAGCTCAACGACGACAGCGATAGTTCGATCGTTGAACAACAAGGAAACTAACATGTCGAAGTGTTCAAGTTATCAGTTGTTCTGTAGTTGTCGTCGGCGTCGACGAACAGTTTAGTTAACGTGCGAATGTTGCAACACCCACAGTTGAACAAGTTTAACAACAATTGAACCGCGTTTGGTCAATCATTAATGTAATCAATACTACTATTGGTCAACAGTTTTCAATGATCAATGACACTAGAATTCAAGTTTAACAATCTAAAAGTGCTTATTAATTTATTTGTTGACATTAACCTTATTTATGACACTTTAGCAACACATCATTCGAACAAACTCAAATCGACTGACTGTTTAATCGATAAATAAGTCAAAAAACCCTCAAGCTTTCAAATTTTAAACGAAAACATAAAACTCCAGCAAGTTAATAAGACGAAATGAACGGGCCAATAAGTGCCGACGAGGCACTGCAATTGTACGGCCACCAATTGAGCGCATACGATCGGCTGGAGTTGGAACAATTCAAGCACCACCAGCAGCCGGTGTATTATTTAGGCCTCGAGGCGACGAAAGAGAAGATAGTCTACGATGAACTATTACCGAACAATGGGTTCGACGACGACAACGGCAGCTACATAAAAGTGATTCACGATCACATTGTGTTTCGTTACGAAATCCTTCAAGTGATTGGTCGAGGTTCGTTCGGCCAGGTGGTACGTGCACACGACCATAAAACCAACATAGATGTCGCACTCAAGATCATACGCAACAAGAAGCGATTTCATCAGCAAGCATTGATTGAGGTGAAGATACTCGATCATCTGAATAAGTGCTGTCATGTTCCTAATTTGCATGATGGCGCACACAAAAGCAGTGTCAGTCACGAGCAGCACACATCGACCAGCAGCAGTGTCGACAGTGGTCGAGCATCGTCGTCTTCTTCATCCTCAACGCTGTCATCATTGTCGCCGTTGTCATCAGCGTCGTCGACGACGACGACGACATCGCCTCCGACTATCAATAATAAATTACAACAATCACCCAACAAATCGAGAACTCACAATATTCAGCATGACAATGCCAAACATACAGCCAATCACGCGAATCAATTTGTCATACAAATGATCGAACATTTTTACTTTCGCAATCATTTGTGCATCACCTTCGAACTGTTGGGCATGAATTTGTACGAACTCATTAAGCGCAACTCTTATCAAGGCTTTAGTTTGAATCTGGTGCGCAAATTTGCCTACTCACTAGTGCAATGTTTGCGATTGCTTATCAGAGAGAAAATCATTCATTGCGATCTAAAGCCTGAGAACATACTGTTGCGCGATCGTGCCAGCAGCTCAATTAAAGTGATCGATTTTGGGAGCTCATGTTTCACAAATCAGCGCATTTACACGTACATACAGTCACGCTTTTATCGTTCGCCCGAGGTGATTCTGGGCTTGCCATACAACAACGCCATTGACATGTGGAGTTTGGCGTGCATACTGGCCGAACTGCTGACAGGCGACCCGCTGTTTGCGGGCGAAAACGAGGCCGATCAGCTTGGTTGCATCATGGAAGTGTGCTCATTGCCGCCGCCCGCAGTACTGGAGGCTGCCACCAGGGGTCGATTGTTTTTCGACTCGCACGGCCAGCCGCGCCAAACAGTCAACTCAAAAGGCAAACGACGTCGTGTGGGTTCCAAGCCATTGGCAACGTTGCTGAATTGTGACGAGACAGACTTTCTTGACTTCATCGAGCGTTGTTTGGATTGGAATCCGCGCACTCGAATGACGCCCGACGAAGCTATTCGGCATCCGTGGATGGCTGACTACACTCGGCACGTGTCGTCATCGTTAACACGAAGCAGGCAACCTCGGGCAGTGTCTCAGCAGCAACCACAACCGCAGTCGCAACAAGTGAAACAAGCACAATCTCCACACATCATCACTCGAGTGTCGTCTAATCAAGCACCACAACCATTGTCGGCTACCACTACAACCAAAATCAAATTCAGTGGCGACAATACAGAGCAACAACAACAACGCCACACGGTAGCTACACAAACCAATCGTTCTCGCTTGATATCGTCACATGCTAATGCGAAAGTTGTTAATGTTTGCGCCGCCAACTACACTGTCAATCAAGATGCTGTAACCATGGATAAACGCTGCGGTGTTGGCAGACCAACCGCAATTCAGGTGCCAAGCAACTCTTTGACATCCTCAATCAAGGGTCAATCGGGTGACAACATCACATCTAGGGTGACAAGAGTCACAAACTACGACCAAGATTGTCGCCATCAATATGGTCTCAACGCACACACTACACAGCTCAATAGCAACAACTATCGCTCGTTAGTCAATTCGAAATCATCTCAAGCTATTGTAGCTTCAGAAACGACAGCCCCTGAGGTCACCAGTGTGACGTGTGTCATCCGAGAGCTCAACAATTCACATGTTCGTGTGGACAAATGTTCGATAGATCGACAATCAGCGTACACGACATCGACAGCAATTGCGAACAGCTATCTGCAATCCGCATCTCAACAATTCGAACAACTCAGCGAGCAATTCAATCATTTGCGTTCAAGTTCGAAAGTTCGTGTCAGTAAGCACGAAAGCAACAGTTCAATCAGTACATTGAAAAGCACTGACTACAACAATAACAATAACAGTACAAGCGTAATGGACAAGAACAATAATCTCAAAGATTTGTTGTCGAAGTCCGAAGTCAGAACATTGGCCTGTGCTCAGAACGTTGGCTAACAACTCGCCACTTAATAAATCTCGAAGACTAACCATGCATCTCTAATACATAATTCTAACACGCATTACGTGAGAACGCAATTAATTGTGATACTAACACAAGTTGCGTCATCGATACAACCGTTCGGAACATTAAGTGCAATTCGACAGACACAAATATATACACTTACACAAGCACATTCAATTATGTTGATCGACTCGATAGATTGGTCTTTAGTGTGTCACACAACGACAGCAACTAAACAGCATAACAAAGATCTCTATTAAGATTATTTGATATAAAAGAATGTGTGGACCACAGGACAGATACAAGACTAAACATTATTGTGATATAAAACATTGAGACTTCCTCCTGATATCCATGAATTAGGTTTCATTTGTATGCATCAATAACTATTTGTTATGGCTCTTGCGATATAAACCAAACCATATTCATTGACAACATTCTTAGATCTGCAAAACAATCCCTTTTCCCCATCCCAAACAAGCAACAATCGAATGATAGTTCTCGCAATTTACAGACTGACGAGATGGTCTCAATATGGCATCAGCGAGGCTCCGACTTCAACAACTCTAGGCTAGAGATTATTGTTTTCTGAACTAAGAAGCAGATGATAATAATGATAGTAGTAATAAAGGTCAATTAACAAGCTCATAAGATGTCGGCATTCCTAATCGGTTGTTTCAAATGCCGCATCAATCACGGTGCGATAAGATATTGTTTATAATTGTCATCTGTAAATTTATTTTAACAATCTTTCATTCAAGTTCATTCAGATGCACGTAGAGAGAGTGCAAATAATATAGTGTAGTCAAGGAAGTGATGATGCAAATTAATTGAAACTTAGGTGCGTGTCTACAGGCATTCACGGACGGAAAGGCAGCTAATAAAAGATATGAGTGCAATGCATCAATGATAAATTTAAGCCAGAGAATTGCCCTTGGCAAGTTCCTCAACTTTTTTCCAGCGTTGTTCTTTCTCTTTTTGTGCATCAATTTCCCTGAAAGTCAAGTAAAAGCAAAGGTCAATTGTTGATCTTGTTGAATAGATCCAAATTTCATCATTCTGGGTTACAGTTAGCTTATGTAGAACTTACCGTGACCTCTGGGCATTGTACCGTTGAGCACACTCATCGAAGAGTCTTTGATTCATTTCGGTGAACACTTTCAATACACTATATATTAATCCATTGATATGCTTGTTCCAATGCGCTGTAGGATGCAATGGGTGCAACACCGGAAAGACAATTGGCAATATTGTAGCTACGTTGTCATTGATGAGGCTCAATATGTAATCATTGTTCCAATAGTATAAAGCTCTTTCGGCAACTTGGAAATGCGGGGACGATATGCACTTGGCCAACTGTCTAAATAATACAACCATAACTTTTTGGAATTCACTTGGCTCGATCACGTCCAAAATTTCTTCCAGCTCGTTAAGGAACATCATCTCTTTAAGACTGTGAACTTTAGGCCAAAATTTAAGCATACTCATTATCACAGGATCGGTCAGACTTTGGTCCTTCTCTAAAAATTGGACGATACAATACGCAAGTTGCGGGTGATAGACGCTCAAGTTTCTTGCTTTATGTAATGGCATTAAAACTTTCAGAAGAAACACTTTATGCTCGTCTACATGGAAGAAAATTTGTAAAGTAATGGTTTGTTCTGTTAGATTCCGATAACAAATGGCTGCATCACTTTCTAAGAATTACTGTCCAGCAGTACTTACCTTTGAGAGGCAATGCGAAACCATTGATTATGCTTCCTAATAATTCTAAGAGTTCTGATATACCATTGTGATAATCAGTTTCGTAGATGAATCGATAGAATATGTTGTTGATCTGGCGTCGGATGTAGGATCTTAAGCCCAAAAAGCGTGCGTATATCCTATGCAGAATCGTTTTGAGGTAATCACGTTCACGTGGATCTTCACTATCAAATAGTTCCAACAATCTGAGTACAAATTGTGTGTCTATGTAAGCTTTGGCAGAAGAAGGTTTAAATTCAGATAAGTCTAAGAAGTGCAACATAACATCGTATACAAGAGCCAAATGAGGCCAGGCGGATTCTAACGGTGGATCGTCCTCTTCTGGGTCATATTCTGGTATGTTTTGATTCGAAGACGGTGGCAATGTGCGGTAAGCATTTGCCGCAAACTGATTCGGAAAGAGATAGAGATAGTTGGAAGGCGAATTAATAAAATTGACGTCAATTGTTTGTTACAGACTTCCTACTAAGTTATCAGTATTCATTCACTTACCATCCGACAGATCTCAGAATAGAAGCAGTCGATTTCAAATAACCATCCAGGATCTTGCATCATGAGCTCTATAATTTCACTCAGGTATTGAGCCTTAATTTCTTTGAGGTCGAGATCAGCTGAGGGATCAACAGAGAAATCATAAACACGACAACATGCGTCAATTTTAAGTTTGAACACGCGTTCACGCTCACTGAGCTGAGTGCATGATTTCAGCTGCGGTAACATGGGTAGCTTTCTCACACCACTCACGGAATTGATGCTTGAACGTCTTCCTGATGAACAATTACTCTTATCATCTTCTTCGGGATCATCTATCGAATATGTTTCGTTCAGATTCAGTGCTTGTGTAGGTTTCTCGATCTCAGTTCCTTGGGGGACATATTGTGTTTGATTGAAATCTTTATCGATGTTGTTAGTACTGTCACCACTGTTTGATGTGTTGGGATTAAGCCATCGTGCACTAACTTCGGCGGATGATTCGTTGTTTGCAAAATTCTGCTCCTGTTGAGCGCCTTCCGAAATAAGATGGTTCATATCGTCCGATTTCGGTGACCACAGCGATCGTTCATTGCATGACAGATTAAATGATATTTTCTCAGCTTCAGATTCATTCTCATCATGTCCATTACCATCACAATCGATGGCATCATCCGCGTGCGTGTTTGAATGAAGCACGTGTGTATCCATGTTTTCGTCATCCTGATTAGTGCCACAACGAAGCAATCGTGACATATCAGTATCTACGCCCGCCGTACTGCGGGACCAATTCTCATCATCTTTCGTTGAATACCTGCTTGATAAGAGCTCAATTGATTGTTGAGATTGCGGTGGTTGCTGTTGATAATGTAAACTACTTTGTTCACAATCGCTGACAATGTCATGATTGTCATGAATTGTGGGATCACTGTGATTATCATTGTAAGAATTCTCAGGCGAATCGACAGCGCCAGCACCACCACTGGATTCCTTATGTCGAGTGCGGTCCAATTTATCGTTGATTTCACGATCCGATATGTGATTCAATTGTTGTGTTTGCTGTTGCTGCCACTGTGTTTGTGGTTGCTGTTGAGATTGTGGCTGTTGTTTCGATCCTTGAATGCTTTGGTTGTCATCGATAAATTCAGTTTTTTGTCCATTGCACTGAGCCATGTCTGATATGCCCGAGTGCGAGTGTAAACAATGATATCGTGGTGATATTACACTTGTATGCTTTGCAGTGATATGGTGAACAGCACTATTACCACTAATATAAATAAATAACGATAAAGTTAAGCGTATCGTGTAAAGTCGATCAGTTTGACAAACGCGTTACCTGTCCACACAACATTGAATTGATGTGTTAGCTCTATAAAATGTCGACCTATCATCGGCGAGTTATACATTTCACGCGATCATCCGGCTGATTTATTTTCGACTCGTGGAAAAATATTCCACCGTCATGAGTGTATGGTCTGCTGTATCATGTACACGAACGAGCGAACAAATTGGGGATAGCCACTGTGCGTGCGCCCTCTCGGCGAAGGCGGCACTCACTCGTTGTTTCCCCCAGAGGGCGCTCTCCCAATCAGTGTGTGCGCGACATTGTCCGTGTGTGGGAGAGTGTGTGTGTGTGTTGCTGTGAATGACACAGATCTACTACTTTTCACTTATTTACGCATTATCTTATAATTATCAATTGACACAGGTCATAATAATGCTAGAATATTCAGTTGAGCTATAACGATAGTGTGACCCCCAAGGCAAGTTTACCATTTTTATCAGATGATAGACTACACACACACACACACACAAGTTTGTTGAATCGGTTAGATAATCTTTTGGCTGTTTGGTGTTCGCGGGTTATTTTCGAAAAAAATCCCCACGCATGCGCAGAGTGGCCAACTGCCTTCAGCCCGACCACCCCAACTGCTGGACGAGTCGTGCGACGAAACTGCAATTTCTTCTTTATCCAGGACTTGACTCGAAAATGTCGAAAATTGGTCGATTTCGGTAATTGTCGAAATCCTGCAGTAATACAATATACAAATGTCAACAAAAATCAATATACCACGTGCGGCGCCGGCGAAACAGAAAAAACAACGCCGTTCAATTAAAACTGATCGAGATTTCCTAACATCATTGCTAAAACGAGGCGAGGCGACCGTTGTGGATGCCAAACTTCTAAAAAAGAACACCAAGAGCGCAGTGTGGTCCCATTTCGGAGCTATACGATTGGAAAGCGAAAGCTTCACACACGAGACGATCGACCTAGAGTCGATCGTAGATCAGGGTAAGATAATGCAAATATGCAAACATTTCGTGGCCTGCTACGATTGTTTTGCGGTATTTAAATATGATGGTCACGCATATGGAACCACCGGTCTGATAAAGCACATCAAATTATGCACAAAAACTCCATGCCCGGAACCAGCCACTTCCACACCGCCAGCAACAGCCGCTGCTAAGGCTTCCAAAAAGAGGAAGGCCCGCGTGACACCGCCTAAACAAAAGCGGCCCCGCAGGTCCATCAAAACAGATCGCGATTATCTGACAGGTTTGTTACAAAATGGTACTGCTAAAGTTGTAGACGCCAGACACTTGAAAAAGAATATTAAAAGCGCAGTGTGGTCACACTATGGCGCGATCTCTGTGGGTGACAATATTTCCAATCCCGCCATCGATGTTGAGTCCAACGTTGATGACGGAAAAATCATGCAGATTTGCAAGAATTTTGTCGCCTGCAACGATTGTTTTACAGTTTTCAAATATGATGGTCATGCGTATGGGACCACTGGCTTGGTAAAGCACATTAAATTATGTCAAAAGACGGCTGAACGGCCGCAATTGAAAATTGAGCCGAATGATGAAATTGAGATACAACAGCAGCAGAACCAACAAGAGCAGGAACAGCAACAGCACCAAGCAGATCAAATTAATCAGGAAAACTCAGGACAAGAGGCCATTGCAATCCTGCAACATCAGGATGGTATCAGTGAAGAGCAGATAGCGAGCGACGGCGAAGGCACCATCATGGTCATCGTCTATGAGGACACCAACGATGGAGGCGTGGTCATGTCTGTATGATAACCGTGTACAGTTGTGTTTGTAGCAGGCTATAATTAAAGAGCTGAATATATTAAAACTGAAAGACAAAAAATCGATTAAAGATTGAGACAGAAAGAGATTATAAATCACTGACGATCATGTATTAGTCAATGTTTACAATTGGGGCCCACATACACGATACAATAAGCTGAACCCATAATCGACAGTGAGAACACATTAATGAACAGAGTTCGAATGCTGAATGTGCTGAATCTAATCCATTCTAGTTTTAAGCTCCTTACAGGTAATACGATTTTTCTCAATGATGTGGACAGTGCCCCCCCAACCGGAAATTGCATCACGATCACAGGCATTGACCAAAGCTTGAGATATAACCTCGAATAGCTGATCCGGACCCATGTTAGGCTCCCATAAAGTTTCACACATACCATACAATTGCTCCGAACAAGTGCCGGCTACTACAAAGTCTTCCGGTTCGTTGATGCATCCTATTAGATCCATGGAGCAAATGTAGCATTCGCCCGTTTTTTGGTCAATACCAGCAATGACCGGCTCAATGAAGTAGGGACCGAATCGCCGTTCGTACAACATGTTGGATAACATAGCGGCGAATGTCTTAGGTTTAATGGAACGATTCTCGCGTAATTCGTACATGTTGAGCCTGAAACGCAGTTTCTCGTAGACAGTTGTTATGTCAGTACCTAATCCAGCCAAACCGATATATAACGTACTACCCATGTGAAATACTTTCTGAAAGTTGCTGGCTATGGTGTGTCCTTTAACACCGAAGCGTTTATCGGTAGCAATTGCCACACAATCTTTACCTC
Organism: Fragariocoptes setiger; assembly: GCA_019968535.1. Taxonomy (NCBI): domain Eukaryota; kingdom Metazoa; phylum Arthropoda; class Arachnida; order Trombidiformes; family Phytoptidae; genus Fragariocoptes; species Fragariocoptes setiger. Next base: position 2,065 of record JAIFTH010000163.1, on the reverse strand, counting down.
GCATGGCGACCACACAGCCGCCGTTATATTCGGTGATGCTCATGTTAGATGTGTGCTAAGGGCGGCGTGAGCCTTGGGACTGATTCGTTCCTTGGGTTTCGTGATGTTGTCACTAGATCGATACCTGTAAAAGATGAGGCCCTAAGATTGTTGTCACAAGAAAACCTCAGATTATTCAACATTCGACTAACATTGCTGAATAGCAGCTGATTGTCGAGAGTGACGCATGCGTAGTTGGCAAGGCGCGACACTCAAAACCCTCAAGTTAAGAAAAGTTTTGGGCTACTCATTACGATTTTCATGCACCTGAGATAATCCATGATGATGCAAACAGAACTAAATACCAATAAGTGACTACCACACCTGCTTAACAAAAGGCCTTAACATTCGCATGGATTTGCCTGAATACTTGAGTTTTCCCAAACTGCGATATAATATTAAGAAAGTCATGAAATTCTTGAGATGATAACTATTAATAAAAGATCGAAGTTATCTTTATGAATGTGATAGCTTCAATGAGACAAGAGAAACTGCGATTGTATGTGCAATAAAGAGCGGCAGACTGTCTTCAGAAAACATCATTTAGTTGATGACGGAATTTCAATTTCGTAACCATGATAAGAGGTAGGACGAAAAGAAACCATCAGGTGCAGAATGATAACTAAGAAACTTCGATACCTCATAATTTTGCTGCAATGAAATTTGATTATAACTGTCAATCAACGAGGAAATTTTTGCCTGGCCTAACTTTGATGCTGTTACTGATTCGATGGTGGCATTCCGTTACTGTCGCTGTAAAATGTAGGCGCTCGACTAATGTCTGAGGCATCCAATTCTTTGTTGATTTCGTTAATGATACCATCATCACTGTCCACGAATTCTTCGTCTTTACTGGCGTCCGGTGAACTAGCTGTAGGAGAACTGGGAGTTTCGGACAGGCTGACAAAACAAGGATCGCACACTCGCACCGGCTTATTAGATTGGTGTGGTAAGAGGAATCGTCGTGACGAGCAAGTGTTGCATACAATTCGCCCACATTTTCGGCAATGATGCTTGCGAGTTATCACACCAAATTGGGTCTTTTTACAAATCATACAGGTTGAAACTTCAGTATCAGGTATCCATGTAGGTGCATAGCTCGATAGCGATGGTCGGCGCCCCGTATGAGCCACTCTGTATTCGATGCATTTCCTGATGTGGTCCATCCATTCGTGCTTCTCGGTTAACGTGGATGAGTAGACTGCAAATGATTTCGACGGGGTCTTTATGAGCCAACCGTTTTTCATATCGTTTGAATCCTCGATATCTTCGATTTCGATTTGCTCGAGTGGTATGATCTTCTGCGGGCCGAATTTTTTCTTCGTAATCAGCGTTCCATAAACGAGGATATCGTTGAATAGAAAAACTTGACGCAGTTTAGATTTTTTGCGACACATCTTGGTTAGTATACCCTCGCCAACGAGCACTCGCCCAGGAGTGAGCAGTGGTGTTCCGAATGTTCCGAACGCATTCTCGACGCGCTTGATGCGCTTTGTGTTTTCCTCTGAATTCATTAAACGTTCGACCATTGTTGTCGTTGTTGCTATATTCTCGATTGCTGATCAATATGTCTAAATATTGATACTATTACGGCTGATAAGTCTAAACTTTTCGCTCAGGGTCCTCAGGACGCTCAGGGCAACAAGTTTGGTGACATTCACCAAGCGCACAAACAACCTATTTTTTGCATTCACTGTACTGCACTGTGTGTGTGCGTCTGTGTATGTGTATGTGCATCGAAACACACAGGTGTCTTGCCATAATGATAGGCAACACGATCTCCGCTGGTATCATCGTTAGCGTTGTGCAAACCAGAGGGCGGTGCTCATCACACAATGCAAGCTTGACGTTCCATGGACCATGGTTCGTCAAATTAAAAATAAAAGCCTCGTCGTAGCGTTCAACTGGTGCGCCTTAAATATTGTGTGCGCATGCGCTTTAATTCAAAGGAAACGAACGCCGCATTGGCACATCGCAATCGAATTGGATCGAAACAAATAATTTTTTGATCGCCAATAAGCATTGA